>OY757907.1:91195007-91452507 GCA_963585895.1 Sepioteuthis lessoniana
GATAGATCTAATATTATGAAAATAATTCATACATGGCCACGAGCAAGTCTACCTAAGTTTCACCTAAACGGATCTTCAGGATCGCATTGGCCACATATATATATATATATATATATATATATATATATATATATATATATATATATATATATATATATACATGGTCGCATGCTTCATCTTAAGACTTTTTTTTCAAAATACATGAAAGTTTTTGTCACTAGATTGACAAAAGAAGTTCAGAAAACTATTTATTTTGATTTAATGGACAGCAGGCTTGTATCTGAGTACTTTTTTTTTTCTGATTCAGTCAAATAAAAAGATGCAATTAAAAAAAATGATATGTACATTGAAAATATCGGTATGATGACGATCAAATATTTACATATTTTATTGGTGGGGCTTAGAATATCCTTACTGTATCTGCTGCAGAGGGAAAAGACTCCCCTGAACCCTAAAAAAGGGTACACTGGGCATGACAATAAATTGCATCTGATGGTGAAATTCCGTTATCTGGAGATCAGCAGAGTGTGGAGAGAATTTCTTTGCCATTACTCCCAGGTTCACTCAAAGTGGTAGTACCTGTTTGGTTCACATCTATGGGTCAAATAAATTTGTTTAAAAATCATAATTTTTTTCAGGTTTACATCCCTGATTTAAAATCAGAGTTAATTAATCACCGATCGTTTACACCATCCTATGTCGATAAGATCTGACAGAGACTCATTTTCCTATGTTCGTAAGGTGACTTGTCGACCAGAACGCGGTTCATCTTCCTCTCACCCATCCAAAAATGCCTTATACCACTTAAAACCTCACTCCTAGGATAGGATGTCATTTTCTTAAGCCTAGGTAAACTTGTTGAGAGATTTTATTGTATTGTCCTAATGGTTAACACAGAATTTGATCGTGTGCTTCATTTTTGTGACACCTCTAACCAAACCCACTGGTAATAATCCAAGATTACTCAGCCGAACGTGAATTCTGATAGGCAAACAAGAACTAAATGATTTTACATATGTTCAACGAGGTATGCTAAAAAGAAAAAAAAATGCCCACCTGAATTTTTTTTTATTTAAAAAAGAGGAGGGAAAATAATCAAAAGAATAAAGTTTGAAAGAAATAAAGAGAAAAAGAAAGAAAGAAAAGAACAAAAGATAAAGAGAGAGAGAGAGAGAGAGAGAGAGAGAGAGAGAGAGAGAGAAGGAATACTTTGACATGTAATTATTCATCCAGTGTTAAAGAAAGTCACAAAGTCACTGATTCATTGTCGTTGTTGTTATTGTTGTTTGGGTTTTATGGCATATCAACCTTTATAGGTTATTTTAATGCCAAATCCATTTTTAAACGAATAACCAGTTCTAGTTCAAAAAATTCAGTTTAGCATGAGTACACAGTTTAATATCAAAAACATTTCTATTTCAAGCTATTCAGAATTGTTAAACCGCTAAAATTCAAACAATTCAGTTTAGCGTAAGTACAGTTTCAATGTCAAAAGCAGTTCTATTTCAAACAATTCAGTTTAGCATAAGTATGCAGTTTAAATATCAAAACAGTTCTATTTCAAGTAATTTCGTTTAGCATAAGTACGCAAATTAGTTCTATTTAACCCATAGAGAGGACCCTATCAGGTGCTACCACTCCAGACCAGAGTAGAAGTGGGAGCGATGGCAATGAAGGGGTACTCTGCATTCCCCAAAGCTCTAGCACTACTGGAACCATACCATCAGATTATTTAGTGTCATATCTAGGACACTCGTCGTGGAGTTCTTACCCTAAGCAGAGGTGCAGTCGGTGTATTCTTACAGCTCCAGCCGACTGGACAAACTGATTCAGTGATTAAAACATAAAATGCAATAATCAATATGTGATCTGTGTTGTTTATAGTTTGTATTACGGACGTAGACTATGTAGATGACACAGCGCTTCTTACAAATACACCTACCCAAGCCAAATCCCTCCAGCTAGTCTGGAGCAGGCAGCTGGTGGTATCGGTCTCCACGTAAATGCAGACAAAGCAAACTACGTGTTTTAATCAAAAAGGAGAAATCTCCACTCTAAATGTATGTTCTCTGAAAATAGTGGACAAATTCACGTACCTCGGTTGCTGCGTCACGTCTACTGAAAGTGACATCAATATGTGCCTAGCGAAGGCATGGACTGCCATCAATAGCTTATCGATCATATGGAAGTCTAAATTATCCGATAAAATAAAATGTGATCTTTTCTAAGTAGTGGTTGTGTCAATTCTACTGTATGGATGAACCACACGGACACTGACGAAGCGATTCAAGAAAAAGCTAGACGGGAGCTGCACAGGAATGTCACGAACTGTATTGAACAAATCCAGCAATCAACATCCCACGAAACAACAGTTGTACTGGCACCTACCTCGTATCTCTAAAACCATCCAAGCAAGACATGAGGGACATTGCTGGAGAAGCAAGAAAGAAATCATCAGTATCGTTCTCATATGGACCCCTTCACATGGACGTGTCAGTGTTGGACGACAAAGAAGAACTTACCTACTATAGCTCTGTATGGAGACAGGATGTAGACTAGAAGACCTGCTGTGAGTGATAGATGACAGGGACAATTGGTGAGTGAGAGTAAGGGATATCCGTGCCAGCTGTTTGACTTGATAATGATGATGAACAAATTATAGCTTTATTCTTTAATTCAGTAAAATAAAAAATCAAAGCAAAAACGGATTTAGATTATAAACGCAAAATGCTAAAGAAAAAATTTCATTTTATTTTTAAAACTTAGTTTAAAAATTTTGAATGTTATTCTTATATTTTTTCTGCGTTTTATTAAAAAATATCATCATTATCATCATCATCGTCAAGACGTGCCAACAGCAGGGATTCTCTTAACACTTTCTCACCATTTGTCTTTATGGGCCATCGCATTTGGTAAATTCTCTAGTAGTACTCAGTGTCCCCAGAAAACTGATGAATGTAAGTTTTTGCAGGTCGGCCAACACTGGTGGGTCCATGTGTGGGAGTCCATAGAAAAACGTTGCTTATGAATGAGTCCTTACTTCAACAACTGTGTCCAACTTGTCTTGCTCGAATTTCTTAGATGGTTTGTGGAATGAGAGGTAAGTGGCCGTACAACTGCTGTCTTGTAGAGTGATGAATTCAGGATTTGATCAAAATAGCACACAGAGTCCTTAAGTAGTTCCCATCTAGCTTTTTCTCCAAGCGTTTCGTTTGAGTCCAAGAGGTGCAAGCATACAGTAGTACTGATCCAGCTACCGCACAAATTATTAACGAAATGAAACAAATAGCAAATTTTCATTAACTAGCGTGGATTGTTTTAAAGTCAATGTTTACTCGTATCAATAAATTAAGTGAATTCGAACTCCAGTCTCGCCATTTCCTTCACTTTCGTAATGATACTTTCGGAAAAATAGCAACTATTGGTTGAATAGCACTACACCTCTACTTCTATAAGGATGGTTTCGGCATAAAATAACCCACGAAGTTTGATATGCCTTTAAACAAAGCGCCTAACCAAACCAAACTACAACTCAGGGTCTGTGTAGACATAAGAATAATGGCAATAAAAGGATACACCACAATCCTCATACCTTCAGAAAAGGAGTCTTACCATCTGATGTACTTAAGTGTCTTACTCAGATCCCCTCTTTTTTTGAGGGGGTAAAGGTCCTGCTCTTTTTCAGGAGATGCAGTCGATATATTCAAGGTCGCACCGACAGGACTGATTAATATATCGAGAAATAACAATGAATACACTTTGAGCGAAGAGAAAAAAAAAATAATAATGAACTATCGCAAAAAAAAAAGATCGTTTTTAAAACTTGTTAGTTTCCTGTTTTTTATTCTGAGTATTTAAATAGTAAAATATTCTGGTAGGAATTAAATTTGCGTATTCTTAATGTCAGTATACGGATGTGAATCTTATTTTATTTTTTTAATTTATTTATTTATTTATTTGCATATCCAAATGAAAAGTACGTGTACACAAGTTCTTTCAGGAAGAACAGATAAATTTTTATAGTGTAACGTTTGTAGGGTGGAATTTGGTTTGACCTTTTTGTTTATTTTCATAGCAATCTTTGTGGGTCATTAAATTCCGAAGCCCTCATCGTAGAAGAACAGTAATGATATTATTTAATCCATGACAGAAGGAATAATACTTTTCCTAAGAGTATAAGTCCGAAAGCGAACTTAATAGCATGAATGAAGTTCGAACTCGCTTACTAGAAAATACACCGAGTGCATCTCCGCAAAGTGTGTGTCCTTATTGTGACACTAAATAATCTAATGGTGAGGTTCTAGTAATGCTTGATTTTGGGGGAATGCGGAGTACCCCTGCATTGCCATTGATCTCAGCTCCATTCTGGCCCGGGATGGTAGCACCAGAAAAGGTCCTATCTATGTGTGAAATAGAACTGATTGACATTTAAACTGAGAGCGAACGAATGAATTGTTTGAAATAGAACTATTTGATCCTTGCGTTTAAACAAATGACCGATGTTTAAATGAATTGTTAGTGATAGATAGCCATACTTAATTTAACTTTGTTGACTTATGCTAAATTGAAATGTTGGAAATAGAACTATTTGATCATTTAACTGCGTGTAAATAAATGACTGATGTTTAATTGAAATGTTAGTCATGCATAGCGATACTTGGCACTATCTAACTTTGTTGACTTATATTTATACATCATATATATCTAATATATATGTATAAACCGGAGTTAGCATTAAATCATCCATAATGGTTGATATGCCATAAAACTAAATCAAACCAATTTAACGATATGTGAACCCGTCTAGGGATTTCTTTAATGCTTAGAGGTTAGGGAATTGTATTTGTAATACATTTACATCCTTATCATTTGCATTGTGTTTCTTATGAATTTTTGCACAATTATATATCAAGTATTCCTATCAAATACAAATAATTTGTATACAGATTTATGCTTTCTATTTATTGATTTCTTTTGGAATCGAAAGCCTTGGTAAAGTCGACAAATAGTAATGTCGCTTGTAGGTTTTTTGCCCGTACACCTTCTAGGATTCTACGGATGGTTAATATTTGTGAGGTCGTGGATCTATTTCTTCGGAAGCCATTTTGGTTTTTCCTAAGTATGTTGTCGATTTTGGGTTCTATGCGGTTTCGTATTTGGGCATTGTAGATTTTGGCTGCTATGGATGTAAGTGTTATGCCTCGGTAGTTTTTGGCTAATCTGAGGTCACCCTTTTTAGGGAAGGGGAAGATGCATCCCTTCATCCATCTATCTATCGGATTTTGATTATATACTGCGTTGCAGTGTCGGAGCAGCATATCGTCGAATTGTCTGGTCTTCCACACTTCTGGGGGAATCTCGTCCAGCCCAGCAGCTTTCCTATTTTTAATTTTTCTGAGAACCGAGTCGGGTTCTTCTTGTGTGAACGGTCATAGTTTAATGTCCAATTGTTTACTAATTATTCTGGTGATTGGTTCCAGTGTTATTTTCGGTGGGTTTCCTAGTAGGTTTTCGAAGTGCTGTTTCTACAGTTTTATTCTTTCTTGTTGGTTTGCAGCTTTCAGTTTTGCTTTGGCGGTGCTCCTTCTTCTACTCACTTCGTTTATTGTTTGCCAGGCTATCCTAGATTGTCTATCTTCCACCGAGTCTCTAATCTTATCTATCTGATTTTGAATGTATTCTGTCTGTTCCTTTATATATATGCCTGCTAATTGATATTGTGCCGTTTTTAGTTTTCGGGCATTTGTGTTTGTTGGGTTTTTTCGATAGTTTTTGGAGGCTGCTTTCACTAGTGCACGTTTTTCTCTCACCGCAAAAGTTTCCCATGGGACTCTATATTTAGTTTTGAGTTTTGTTCGAATACATTTCGCTGCTGCCTCGAGGTGCGCATTGACGAAATTTTCATATTCGTCATTTGGTGTACTTTTTTTCGTCTTCTCTTGTAGTGTTTCGAATCTGTTTCTTAATTCTAATACGTATTTATCTCTTATATCTCTGTTGTTCAAAAGGGCCCAGTCATAGTGCTTGGTGGTCGCTGTTCGTTTGGCGTTTTTTCGTAGGCTTAGCCGTATTTTCGCTTGACTATTCGGCGATCGGAGGACACACCCTCGAAAGAGGAGTATGCTTCGCAATTCATTGGAACAAATCCTACTAGCATACGACATTCCTAAAGAAACCTTAGCAGCAATAACGATTCTCTATAGAAACACCAAAGTAAAAATACGATCACCAGATGGAGACACAGAATACTTTGACATTGTAGCAGGAGTACTACAAGGGGACACGCTAGCTCCATACCTCTTTATCATTTGTCTAGACTACATACTTAGAACATCGATTGACAAAATCAGAGAGAACGGCTTCAAGCTGACAAAGAAAAGAAGCAGACGGTACCCCGCAAAAACAATTACCGACGCCGACTACGCCGATGACATAGCGATACTGGCAAATACACCTGACCAAGCCGAAACACTACTGCATAGTTTGGAACGAGCAGCTGCAGGCATAGACCTCTTTGTCAATGCACACAAAACGGAATATATGTGCTATAATCAAACGGGTGACATCTCCACTCTAGACGGAACCCCTCTTAAACTAGTAGACAAATTCACTTACCTAGGAAGCAGCGTCGCATCAACCGAAAAGGACATCGACACGAGGTTAACGAAAGTATGGACAGCTATCAATAGGCTATCGATTATATGGAAATCAGACCTAACCGATAAAATGAAACGCAGATTCTTCCAGGCAGCGGTCGCATCGATACTGCTATATGGATGCACTACATGGACTCTAACAAAACGGCTAGAGAAGAAGCTAGACGGCAATTACACAAGAATGCTGCGAGCAATCTTAAACAATTCCTGGCGGCAACACCCCACAAGACACCAACTGTACGGCCACCTGCCTCCTATCACGAAAACTATTCAAGTTAGACGAACCAGACATGCAGGACACTGCTGGAGAAGCAGGGACGAACTCATAAGTGATGTATTGTTATGGACCCCCACAAATGGCCGTGCAAAAGCAGGACGACCAGCACGAACATACATTCAGCAACTATGTGAGGATACAGGATGTCGTCCAGAAGACATACTGGAGACGATGAACGATAGGGAAAAGTGGCGAGAGAGGGTCAGGGATATCCGTGCTACCAGCACGACATGACGATGATGATTTATTGATTTAGTTTATTTTCTGTGTTTAATTGCATATCAACTTCCGAGGTTTATTTAATGTCAAATCCATTTTTGTTGAAACATAGGAGGGAAACAAATTTAAACCATAACTTATACAGGGTGTCTCAATATACATGGTCATATAGGGTGTCTTAATATACATGGGACCCATGTGAGTGTTGATAACTCTACTATTAATAATGTTGTGTTCTTTTTTGTTTCAGATTTGAAAATAGTATACTATAACAGCTTTTAATTTCCGATCACAATGTTTTGGACAAGAAAGGAAAAATATTTTGCGGCACTAGTTATTTGGAGACAAAAACATTCAAAACTTTGCAAGCAAAATTTCGCTGAAAGTTTAATTTAACAATCATCCACAGAAAATCCAAATATATCGTTGGGTACACAAATTTCAAGCCACAGGGCCAGTAAACAACCTCAAAAAGAAGGCAGAAAATCCCAGATCTGGCAGGAAGTTGACTGCAAGATGTCCTGACAATGTGGATGCGGTGAGAGATACTGTTGGAAGGAGTGCGAAAAAGTCTCTACGAAGACGTTCCCAAGAACTTGGTCTTTCACGTAGGATAAAATCAATCAATTTCTGACCTTGTCATCTGGTTTGACCTTTCTGAAGTGATATGATTGTTTTTTAAGACTCAGATGAAAGATGACTTGATGCAATATGAATTGCATCAAATTGCATCTATTTTGAGACACCCAGTATCTTTCCCAAGTGTATTAGCCCGAAAGTGGATGTAGTAACACGATTGGGTTTAAATAAGCTTAATAAGATGTCACAGTCCAACATGTTTGTCACTAAGCCACGAGGACACCCCAAGGCTTTCAAGTATTCCGTTTTAATACTAATAACTATATAGTCGCAAGTAATTATTTCTATTTAATAACAATCATTTTGATTGTCCACAGTTATATGGTTTCAAGCAATTAACAATAATCCTTAGTAAATGATCATAGTATCAAGTAATTATTCTTAATACAAATAATTTGCAGTTATACAGCAACAGATATTCCTATACGAATAATTTTCAAACAGATCTATTCAACTCATAGATCTGACACTATCAGACATTACTGCTCAGAGTTAGTGTGGACCTGGAAGTAATGGCAATGAAGAGGTACTTCACTCTTTTCAGATCTCCAGATGCACCTTATTGTTATACCCAGGATACCTCTTTATAATGATTCACTATGTGGAAGTGCTCGTAGTGTAATGGTTATCGTCGTAGGAAATGGTCACGCCGACACGAATTCAAATCCTGGACCAGACTAAATGCATTTCACATAGCACTAATACCCTTCGGAAAGGTATGAATTCAGTTATTCCCCCTCCAGCTATGGGTAATTAGACTGGGTTCTTCAGCCTTGGTGAGGCAACTAGTCTAGGAGAAGGAGAACTCTGAAATCAAACCTGTTAAACTCCGCTTAAAAATTGACCTTGCGTCATATCCTGCCCGAGCGGAGGGGTTGGTAAATAGGATAATGATTCACTATAGTGATCTTGTTTACTGACTTCTCATATGAAATTGAGTGATATTCTATTTCCGTACACGTTTACAGAAATGACATATTATATTGTCAGATAATTTAAATCTTACATCATTGAGTTAATACTCCATTATTTGAAAGGCGTGAATACGATAAAGGATTAAACGAAGTTGTAACATCTTGATATGGTATTGCCACGATGTGACGGAAAGCCAATAAAGTTAGTCGGTATTGTAAGTTACAGCTGGGTTAGTGGTAATGATACTTCGGCGCCGAAACCATACCTGAACCCAAAATCATCATCTGACGAAAGCTTTGTTAGGTGCACAGTTCTGTAATTTCGTTTGCAGCAAGATGTGTAATATACATATATATATACTATTGAAATAAATATATATATATATATATATATATACTTTTGAAATATATATACATGTTTATATATATATATATATATATATATATATATATATATATATATATATATATAAAGTGACTGTCATTTTCTTGTCTATGCGATCATCAGCTCTTGGTCTAATGATCATATAGACAAGAAACTGACAATTACCAATCGCTGTTGAATCTATTCAAACTTATATATATAAGTACTTTCAACCTTTGTTGGTTGTTGTCATAAGTATAAGTGCAACGATAAGGTCGAAAGTACATGTACTTGGTCCGTAACATCAGAGATTTCGGACAATTATTAAACAGCTTTCATCCTCATTTACGACATCTTACTCATGAACAAGAAAAGGCTAATAAAAAAACTCAAGTTCAAATCCTTGTCAGCCATCTTTTATCAGATATGCATACAAGAAGATCAGCTACCAAAATATACACGCTATCTCTCTCTTTCTCTCTCTCTCTCTCTCTCTCTCTATATATATATATATATATGTGTGTGTGCACGCGCGTTTCTCTATTTGAACATTTATTTACAACAAAACATTTTAATGCCATTGCACGTATTTGAAATGTTATCTGGAAAGTCCTCGGTCTAACCAAGACGAAAATGAAATATAGATATACTTGTTTATCGGAAATTCTTCAGACAATTGAGCTTCCTCTTCATATTCTTAATGTCGTTAATTCAACGTTTCGGCCGACCCATTGTTCAGACCTCATTAGGTGCAAAAATTGAAGAGAGGAAAGAAAGTATTGGGTGGAAGAGATTCTTTTCACTCTGCAAGAAAAAGAAATGTGTGGTAAAAACATTGTATTAAGAACAAGAAAATCCCAAGCTGGGAATTTCCAGTATGCTAAGAACTCTTCTCAAAATTATCGACAACATACATATTACTCCATTTTCATAGCTGAGTTCAGTACATTAAGCTCACCAATAGATTTGAATTGATATGGTTTGCTATAAGTTTAGCTTCTAAAGTATAATCATTGTCTCCATTAAATTAATACTTAGGGATTGTGGTATGCAAAAAGACAAAATAATTGAACAAAATAATTCATAAAAAACTGTGGAAGTCTGATGCACCACTCTTTCGTTTTCAGTTCATCCAAAAACTGAGGCTGGTCCAAGATAAGCAAGGAGTTCTCATAGCGTAATGACTTACGTGATAGACTGTGACATCGTAGTAATGAGTTCTAACTTCCATCGTTCCCTATTTCATTCCCTTTCCGACTAATACCCTTGGGGAAAGCACGAACCCCAGTATTCACCCATCGATGGTTTAGATAGTACCACTATGGAGGTGCCCGTGGTGTAATGGTTATCGTCGTAGGAGATGGACACGGCGACACGAGTTCAAATCCTGGACGAGGCTGATTGCATTTCATATAGCACTAATACCCTTGGGAAAGGTATGAATCCAATTATTCTCCCCCCCCCAAGCTATGGGTAAATATTAGGACAGACTGGGTTCTTCAGCCTTGGTGAGGCAACTAGTCTAGGAGAAGGAAAACTCTGAATTCAAACCTGTTAAACTCTGCTTAAAAATTGACCTTGTGTCATATCCTGCCCGAGCGAAGGGGTTGGTAAATATGGATAGTACCACTACTATTCTTTTATAAGGATGGCTTTGACATTCAATAACCTACAAAGGTGCAACACCGATGAAAGAAGTAGGTGGACTGCATTCTCTGTTGAAAAATAAAACTCGGTGGTATTTGAGTAAAGGCAAATCATCAGGTGTCGGTACTGCGTATTTTACAAATATAGAAATGTACTGACTACCTATTATGGTATTCGTAGGGTGTATATAAAGAGTGTTTTGCTACCTTTCAAAGTAATGAGATCACATCACCCTTGAAATTCCAGGCCTTTACTTGAACATAGGCTACAAGTGATAGAGAAAAACAATCAATTATTTCAGCCACTCAGCAAGCCACATGAATAGATCGAAAAAGGACTGATTGGTAGATAAATCATATAGTTACTGGATGTTTTACTAGGGTTCAAGCTTCGAAAGCGCTATTGGATGGGTAGAATACACAGATAGAAAGATGGAAGCTAAGATAGCTGAGAGGTTCTTGGCCTGACCAGAATGAAACGATTTGGAGAAATAAAATTTAAATGCTATTTCACATAGTCATTCCGTAGTTTAACACGCTCGACGCATCGTTTTACAAGTTTCTTTAAATCTTAGAAAATCAATAAAAATCTTAAAAGAAAAAAAAGCATTCCCTTTTCGGTTGCCTGGAATGGTTAAATCACAGCCTCGTAGATAGATAGATAGATAGATAGATAGATAGATAGATTAGTCCGTTTACTGAAAAGTTCTCGGCCCAATGAAGAAGAGAAGGATATAGAACCATGAAACGTACATACAATTCCACATATTCATCAGGTTGTTCAACACAAGACCTTTCTTCGTGGTGAGGCAGAGAACCTTTCAGCTGTACTTCATAGATAGAAAGGTGGTTAGATGAATAAATAGATTAGAGACACGAAACATACATGTTATCTTACATGTTTTCCCGCAATTCAACACAGTTGACACATGGTTTCTCGTTTTTTTAACCCTTAAAAAAGTTCAACAAAATAAAGGTGATTGCAATTTCGATTGGGCCAAGAAAATTTAGAACCCCACTTAGATGGACATGAATTGAATGAGATAGATAGATAGATTGAGATAGATAGATAGATAGATAGATAGATAGGAGGAGGTGCCCGTGGTGTAATGGTTATCGTTGCAGAATTGGACACGGCGACATGAGTTCAAATCCTGGACTGATTGCATTTCACATAGCATAATACCCTTCGGAAAGGTATGAATCCAATTATTCTCCCTCCATCTATGGGTAAATAGTTGGGCAGACTAGGTTCTTCAGCCTTGGTAAGGCAACTAGTCTAGGAGAAGGAAAAACTCTGAATTCAAACCTGTTAAACTCCGCTTAAAAAATGACCTTGTGTCATATCCCGCCCGAGCGGAGGGGTTGGGTAAATATGATAAATAGATAGATAGATAGATAATGTACCAAACTCACCGAAATTTAGTTTTACATTTACTATATTTAGATATAGATGATGTATACATGACTGCGAGTAAAGTATATATACGCACACATACATATACACACACGAATACATACACACACACACACACACACACACTTTATATGCCTCAGTGTATGTGTTTACGCCCATTCAATTTCTAAATATATTAGACTTATGAATATATTTCTCTTTCCCCCTTTTGTATGTATGTATGTATGTATGTATGTATCAGCGTTCAAAAGAATACGTGTATGTAGTTTTCATTTTACTCATATTGCCGATGATGATGACGATGATGACATTCTGCTATCGTTGTACGCTTGCTTCTCCAGGCATAGGCAGCAAATTCTTCTCTAGAGAAATTGAGAAAAGGAAATGTAAAACATCGAAGACTCACAGACATGCCAGAGTCGCCGTCTATTCCCCAGCGTTGTTAGACTTCTTACAATAACAGATCAAGGTCTTTAAAAAAAAAGAAAGAAAGACTGCAATAGCTTGCCGGGAAAACCTCTGAAGAATTGGTCTATAAAGGAAAGGTTCCCAGAACTAGGCTTAATGGATTTACCAAACTGCGGTTAAAATGAAAGAAAGAAAACTGAAGGGAGGAAAAGAAAAGAAAAAAGAAGAATGTGAAAATCTGCATTCTGAAATACAGAAGAAACACAAGACTTGATATAATTTTTGCGTGCTTTATTACAAGAAACATCACCGAGGTTAAGATATTGGATTGAAATAAATAGCAAAAAATATGCTGTTAGATAGATAAATAAATAAACTTCAAGACATATAATATATATATATATATATATATATATATATATATATATATATATATATATATATATATATATATAAGCAGCAAGTTATTAGTTCTACAAGTTTGGTTAAAGACCACGAAACTTTTTTTTATCTTATGTTCTTGTTTTTTTCTCTAGCTTTCAAGTTAATTTCTTTGTATCAAGGTCCAATTGATTGAGAAGCTGCCCAAAGTATTACTCCCAACCACTTTCAATGATTTCGATTGATCGTATTCAGGCGAATTTTTTCTTAGGTAATGTTTTTCTTCATAGTTTGTGCGCGATATCTGTTTTGTTGGAAGGACTTATTATTATTAGTTTGGGACGCTTTAGTCAGCATGATAGTTGTTAAAGATGTTTAGTATATTAGTTCCAGTCGTACATCAAATAAGATAATTAAGTCATGAAAGAGCAAAGTTCCATGTTCTTTAAACAAACTTGTATATATATATATATATATATATATATATATATATATATTATATATATATATATCGATAGAGAAAGTGGGGAGATGAACACACTAAAAGAGGCCGATAGATACAGACTAATAGATTCATGGATAGTTAGAGACATACTTAAATACGTGTAAGGAGATTTTGAGAAAGAAAGAAAGAAAGAAAGAAAGAAAGCTTAGCTGAGACTGACAGAATGCAGAAATAGTAGGGCAATTAACCATGTTACGGGAGTTATATATATATATATATATATATATATATATATATATATATATATATATATATATCTTCAGATGAAACCCAGGACAGAAAAGGTTATTGGCCTCTTAAAATGTCCTACACTACCGTCAATTATATGCAATTTTAATCAGACATTTACATAAATGTATCCAAAGATCTCTGCCCAATGGATTAGTAATTATTCATCTAAAGATGGTATTTTAATCCAATAGAAAATTATAAAGAATAGAACAGCTTGGATGCTAGCTCTTCCCATCACTCCCAGCTTTCATTGTTAAATTTTCCGAATTTAACTAAATTGGACAGTGAAGAATAAAATTACAGTAATTTCTCTTTCTTAAATGGATTTCTTTTTAGATTTCTCCACGGGATTTTTACTCATATTTATCAAAATAGAACCTAGCAATTAGAAATCAATAATATCTCGCTAATATTTCAAAATCAAGTTTTTAAGTCCAATATGCAAATTAGCCTTGTTGTTCACCCTTTACATCGCTATTAGGTTGTATATATAAATTCAATTGTATGCTATTAGCTAATAGTTAACGCCAAAAGAACTATTAATATAAAGCAATTTTCTTAATTACTGAGATTTAAATTGAAATAAAATCATGCAGAATGAGATCTAAATAACAAAGGGAATTGTGATGTCGGTGGGATATAGTTTCTGTTACAGACGGATATATAATTATATAATATAATGTAATGAGATATACATATAATATGATATAATAAGATATACATTTATATATATATATATATATTGAGGAAGTTGTTCGTCTATCGGTGTGGGTTGTACGAATATTACGTAACACTGTGACGTCAAAGTAACTGCCGTTTACGTCAGTAAGTTGTCAAGAAAAAACAATTCACAGAAATCTTACATCGTTTATTTTTTGTTTGAAAAAATTATATACATTAACTGCATTCCTTTTCACAATTGATGTGTATTTTTACTGGTTGTGAGGAAGAATCATACTAGTGTACATCTAATATGATTTTATCTCACGTCCAATAAAGAGATATTTGGTATGCGATATATATATATATATATACATATATGCAAATATATTTGTCATAGATTCCTGATTCAAAAAAAGCAAACTTTATTGACCCCTTAACGCACCCTACCATTAATTCCATATACAGATATGTACAAATTTAATCAGACATTTCCTTCCTAAGCACTTAGTATAAAGATATATAAAGATATCTATTGAAAAATTCATTTCCACTGCTACGGAGTATCATTACGAATATATTAAGCAGACTATATTTATAGAACAGCAGGGACTCGTAGTGTTAAAACATTTTAACTATAACACATGGATTCATTTGAGGCCACTTCAAAAATGATACTTTTGCTATTTGGGTCTCTTGGTGCTTTGGGCTCTCGAGCACTGCCCAATTGCCTGACTGCTCAGTTTGCCTAATATGTATATTCGTATGTAGATATTTATCTACACGTATAATAAATGTTTGTATGTGCGTGTATGTATATATATATATATATATATATATATGTATAAGTTTAAATAGTATAGACACAGTCTCAAAACCTCTTGGTGACTGTCAGTTTCTGATGATCACATGATCTGATGATCACATAAGCGTGAAACTGACAGTCACTGTTGACTATCTCTCAACGCTATCATACTCTATTACCAAAATTAAGCCCTCTTTATTCATTAATATAGCGAACCACATAACTATATATACGGAGAAAGAGAGAGAGAGAGAGAGAGAGAGAGAGAGAGAGATACGCTGAAAGAGGTAGACAGATATAGACAGATACATTGATGAATTGTTGGAAACATACATACGTACAAGCATACATATTAAAAGACTTCGAAATATAGATAAAGAATGCACGTTTTCACACGTATACACAAGCATATGTTTCTTGTTGAAATATATATATATATATATATATATATATATATATATATATATATATATATATATATATATATATATATACACACACACAAGAGTTATTCAGTACATAAAGGGATATTTTTAAAAATAATTTTTTCATATTTTTTTGTCTGGCTTGTTTCGAATTGTTTAATAGCAAAAATAATTTTAGTCACGACACTAGGTTTTGTAGCAATTCAAAATGGTGGTAAGTCAAAAAGAGTGCTCTTGGCTTGAACAGAATTCTGTCATTCAGTCATTGATTGCTGAGGAGTGCAAACCAAGAAGATCAAGGAAAATTTTTCCTCTCTTCTCAATTTTAAGATCTTTTTTGAAAACCACATCCCCTTTATTAGTAAATACCGACTCACGACTTAAAAAGAAGTGTCTGAGAATCAATTTTTATTTATTGCCGCCTTTTTGTCCTCATCTTGGTAGTTTTTTTGTGTTGTTTCTTCTTTCACTACGTTTCGGCCAAATTTTACCTCTGGCCTTCTTCAGGTGATTTTACCGCGACCTCGGATAGGAATGATGAGTCTTGTAACCGTATTTCCAGTAATTACTGCCTTCCATAGTTGTTGTCTATCGCACCACGTTTTTTTTTAATTCTCAGATTAAGAAGCCTCATCTCAAAATGATCCAATTAAAGACAATTACAAAAATTCGGTACGGACCCGACTATAGAAGACCAGATAAAGATTTATAAGACCAAAAAATCCATCCTTGATCGCCCTTCGGGCCCCGTGGCGCAGCGGATAGAGGCGTTGAGTCTCTTGGGTTCCAGGTGAGCATTGTCAGAAGATAGCGGTTTCAAATCCTACCAGCCGGCCAGAGGTTTACTTGGTCAAAAAACGTGGTGCGATAGACAACAACTATGGAAGGCAGTAATTACTGGGAATACGGTTACAAGACTCATCATTCCTATCCGAGGTCGCGGTAAAATCACCTGAAGAAGGCCAGAGGTAAAATTTGGCCGAACCGTAGTGAAAGAAGAAACAACACAAAAAAACTACCAAGATGAGGACAAAAAGTCCGCAATAAATAAAAATAAATTCTCAGATTAAGAAGCCTCATCTCAAAATGATCCAATTAAAGACAAAAGAAGTGTCTGTCGAAAGGCGCCTAAGTCTGACATTGATTTTAATCGTTAAACATTAAAATCATATTTTCCATTTTACAACTCATTTTACCATGGTATTGCACAAGAAATATATATATATATATATATTAAGAGAGAGCATAAACACACAATCAACAACACTTGATTACTGCATATGTGATCATCGGAACATATTGATCAGAAAATCACGTAGGCGAGAAACTGACTGTCACCAAGCTACGTTGACTCTAATCATATCAACACCGATGTTAAATACTCATTATTCATGTATATAGCAAACGACATAACTATATATATATATATGCATAAATACACATACACACAAATATATATATATATATGTGTGTGTGTGTGTGTGTGTATGTGTGTGTTGACATGCATATGATCTCACCCCTGTCTTCTCGCTAAAAGAGTTCCTCACTTTCTCACTAATTTCCTCCACGTTGTGAGTGATGTTCTTCCATCGTTGGTGTTGATCGAATCTGTCATGTCAAACAGTCGCTTCATCCAAAAAGCTGCCCAATCAGCTAGGACTGTAGAATACGCCGACTGCATCTCTGCAGAGGAGTAAGACTCCCCATCCCAAACGAGTGTCCTGGAAAGACACTAAACTGCATCTGATGGTGCGATGCAGTCTTGGATCTTTGGGGAAATGGGAGTACCCCTTCATAGCCTTTACTACCAGATTCATTCTGACTCAGAATGGTGGTACCTGTAAGGATCCCAAATATGGGTCAAACAGAAGTGTTAATCATTTACTATACAGGAAACCAATTAACTATGGCAAATAGAACTATAAGTATTAGATAGCTATACGTAAAACTATCTGAGTGCAAATAAATCTATTAATGTTAGCAATACTTAAAACTATTTGACTGTGTGCAAACAAATGAGCCCTTGTCCGTGAAAAATATCGTTACCTAAAAACTATTAGTTTACAAATCATATATATTTGATATACATGAATAAAAAATAACTTGGCATTGAATTACCAACATGCCCTAAAACAAACCAACCAACCAACCAACCATATGTTTGATATATGTATAAACAGGATTTGGCTTGAAATAACCCACAAGGGTTGATGTGCCGTAATCTACAACTAACGAACCAATATCATCAAGTTAGCATACTGATCTGATCTTTACGACAGCAAGAAATATAAGGCAACGGTTGTCTAAGATATGTACGATGATTTTATTCATGTTGAGTTACAGCTTAGATCAGACCTCAACGATAACATTTTCTTGGGAGGTTCGTGACACTTGGATTCAAATGGCTAATTAATTTTTTTTCTGAATGCTAGTGATCATAGCCTTTCTACCAGGAATATAGCCAACGAAATGATGGACTGCACTTAGTCCTTGGACCTAATGCTTGCTCCTCGACTTTGCTGCAGTATTATATGACGTGAAGGGGGTTTATGTAGAGAAGGAGATTCTTGGAACTTTAGATATCAATTCAAAACTAGGGTTTTTCATTTTTGGAGTAGCTAATTCCTTTTGACCATTTTTGGGTTAATTAAAAGGTTGTTTTTTTTTTTAGAAAGAAGACTATGACCCTATTAGCAGAGGGAATTAACAGATGTAAAAGAAGTAAACGAGAAAATATATGAAGATAATCATTTAATTTACAAGCTCACATTATTCATAAAATTCCACCTGCTCCGAAAAATCTAGCATATGTTCAAATTTGCATGAATTCATTTACAGGAACACGCTTTTTCTGGTTTCTTAATTTTTCTAATACTTTATTGTTTTAACCTCCTTTACTTTCGCCTGAAAATTTAAATTTATATAGGTTTTTCTTTTTCCTTCTTTTTTTTCATACGCATATATAGACTGTAATCTATATTTGCTGTTTTTCAACCTTAAATTAAACGTGTGGAGACATCTGATGAGACGAAGAGTATAATGATATTCTTCGCCGAAATAAATTTATAATGACAATTTAACCAGTTTTGAGTTTTCTTTAGTTTACATTATATATGTATTGGTCAAAATACAAGAAAATTAGAAATTGTATTCCATCATATTTTTTCGCTTTTTCAAGGTTATCTGGTGGAAATCCATCTGATGAGTTTGAAAAAGCGAAATAAATTTATTATGGAATACAATTTCTAATTTTCTTGTATTTTAACCCAAAAATATATGTATTGCTTTTTTGTATTAAATAGTTGAGCATTGAGCACTCATTCTTTGGATATTCACAGTTCTAATTTACTTTATATATATATAAACTAAAAGGACACATGGCACAATGGATAAAGGCGTTGGTTAGATCTAGTGACATACCCAAAAAAGTGTGAGTTCAATACCCGGTGAAGGCAGTGGAGAACTTTCAGAGGGGAAATTAACAGAAGATAACTGATATCCATTAAACATGGCTTGTGGAACTAGAACATCTACTCTGGTGAACGAAATAAAGGGCCAAGTTCGACATTCCAACCACCTGAAGAAACCCGGAGCGTACAACGGCTGAAACGTTGTGATAAACATGGTGACAAAGATGAGGACAATAGTCCAAAAATATAAATAATAAATTAAAATCTCGCCTTCTTACAATTGTTTCATTACTTTTAGTTTTTATACATCACTGCTTGTCAATATATATATATATATATATAGCGTTCACTTTTTAAATAGCGTTCCCTTTTAAATACATCAGTTACTCTGTTTTTATACAACTCTGCGTTCGCATATTTTTGTTATGTTATAAAAACTTTCAAAACTCATTTTAAAAACAATACATCTTACACAAGCAAGCAACCCCTGATGATGGCCTATGTAGGATCCGAAAGCGCTCGGGACAATTTTTGGGAAATTCATCCACTAATTCCAACCTGAAACTAAGACACTTATCAGGAAATTTAAAAGGATCTTAAATAAATTATACAGACAAAAGTTGTCTTTATTATTTAATGAAACATGCTTAAATGAACGACTACTGCCTAACTACACACACACACACACACACACACATACATATATAAAGATTTTTGCATGGTGCTTTTTAAGGAAGGTAGGTCTTCTCAACTTGGAAAATTGTATTTATGCAATTTTTCATCTTTTGCTCATGTTCTTATTTGGCTTTGAACCGTACTAAGCTAAGTATAGCAAATACTCTCTGTTTATATGTGTCTTTACTCAACTATGGGGATTCAAAGGCCAGAAAAAGCTTCCCGTATCCTTAAGAAGGTATAACATTTCTTGGTGGCTGTTTTTCATCTTTCCCTCTTTGATGAAATGTTCAATGAGAATCTTTATATATCATTTCTTTAACGATATCCACCATGGAGCTTGTGGTGTAACAGTTATCGTTGTAAGGAAATGAACACGGCAGCCCAAGTTCAAATACCGGACAAGGCTATATACATTTCACATGAAGTTAATAACATTTGGAAAGGTATGAATCCAATTATTCTACCGACAGCCATGGGTAAATAGTCAGTCAAGCTGGGCTCTTTAACCTTGGTATGGTAAGTAGTCAAGCAGTCAGAAAACTTAGAATTCAAACCTGTCAAACTCAATTATAAAATTGACCGAGTGTAACGTCCTACCACTGCTGTTTTATTTTGGGAGGTTGGGTACCTCGCATGTTTAGTCTGTATCGAACTCACTACCAATTAATTGCTGATCTAACCCATTCACCATAAGTAGACTCTAAATGAAAGAAAAGATTATGGCTGTTCTAGAAAGGAAATATCGAACCGGAAGTGATTGGTCACGCTCCAAAAATAAATTTTAAACACAAAATCATGAAAATTATGAAATAGAACTGATTTTTATACTGCTCAGTCAACCGGGCCTAGAACACGCTAACAACCCACTCCCACAAAAATGGAGGTCCTGGGTTTCCAATCAAACTACTTCCGGTTATGAGGTTCTACTTATGGAGCTTTGGGGAATCTGGTGTCACCCTTCGTTACCATTTCTGTCGACTAGGCTTAAAATATGCGCATCCTCATCAGTTTCTTTGTTATTTGGTCCATCTGTTTAAGTTCTTCCCATGTCCGTTTTAAAAATGGTCCTGGGTATTATACAAGGGCAACTGCCCAGGTATTTATTTCTTTGATAAGATTTCTGAAGCAGATTTTAGTTTCGAGAAGTTTCCCTGTTATTCTGAAATTCTATTTTCTTACATTTTCTTTCATTTTTAATTGTTTGGTTGTGTCAGCTTCTAATATGCCCAGGTATTTGTACTTCCCTTTTACTCCAAGTGTTCGGATACTTTCATGATTGAACAGTTCTATTTATTCTGATGTTCTCCCCTTTCTCATGATAAGCGTGCTACATTTTTCGATCCCAAATTACATTCCTAAATTCTGGCATCATGTTCTTATTGCTTGTATGAGGGATTCCATTTCTTTTTTAATTTTTGGCAAATATCTTGATCGCATCCATATACATAAGATGGTTTATCTTTTAGTGTGATTTTGTAAATTTGTAGCTTGTGTATTTTCAAAGAATGTAATTGCGTGGCATCATTGCTTTAGAAAATAGTATTGGCAAGAGTAAGTCTATTCTGCCGCTTTAGATTTTCACCTCCGGTACAGTTCGTTCTTCCATTGCCTAATTCATTTTCTAACTCTCCATGGCTCTCGTCATGAAGTTTATGACTGTCAATAATTATCCTAATAATAATAATAATAATAATAATTATTATTATTATTATTATTATTATCATCAAATCGTAGTTAGTTTTTGTTATGTTATTTGGTTTAATGGCATATCAACTTTTAATGGTTATTTAATGCCAAATCTTGCTTATAAATATCTATTATATATATGATTTTAAAGTAAGTAGTTTATAGGTAACCTTTTTGGCAAGTGAGAGAGCTCATTTGTTTGCACACAGTTAAATAGTTTTAAGTAAGGCTATTTTATTGTTTGCACACAGTTAAAGGGTTTCAATTATTGCTATCTAACACTAATAATTCTATTTGATATTAATCATTTATTTGACTACAGTTAAATGGTTTCAAGTATTGCTATTAATTATTTGCACTCAGTTAAAGGGTTTAAAATATTGGTATTTAACACTAATAACTCTATTTAGTATCCGATTTAACCTAAGATTTGCGGTTATGAAGGAGTGCTCCACATTCTCCAAACTCCAGGACTGGAACCTCACCATCAAATGCAATTCATATCATACTCTGGTCACTAAACGGTTTCAAGAATTGCTATCAAATACTAATAATTCAATTTAACATTAAACATTTGTTTGCACACAGTTAAATGGGTTCAGTTATAGTAAAAGATCAAATAGTCCAATTTGACTTATAGATGGGGCCTTAACAGGTACTCCCACTCCGGGTCAAAGTGGACCAAGAAATGGCAAAGGGGCTCTCCCCATTTTGTAAAGCTCCAGGACTGGCACCTCACAATCAGATGTAGTTTAGTCTCAAATCCAGAATACTTGTTGGTGGTGTCTTACACCTCTGCTCAGGCGCCATCAGCTTATCTTATTTCCCCAGCCGACAGGGTGGTAAAAATCAATTATTTAATCATTTTATTCCTTGAAAAAGACTGAATTAGTCTTTCACTGATGGTCTTTCACTGGAGTCTAAGTGACAACGAGTCTTCTCATGTCTCCAAGACTCTTCTCAGTATTGTGGTCACGTCCTCCGATTTCCAAGTCTCCCAGTCCCTTAATAAGCCCTTGGGGATCGTTTCAAGTGCACCAATTACAACTGGTGCCACCGTCACCTTCATTTTCCTTAGCTTTTTTTAGTTCTATGACAAGGTCAAAGTTCTTGTCTCTCTTTTCGTTTTCTTTGATTTTTACTCTGTGGTCCGCTGGGATAGCAAAGTCCACTAGTCAGCAAGTTATTTATTTATTTATTTTTATTTATTTATTTGTTTTGTCAACTACCACAAAGTCTGGTCTTCTGGCCAGGATTCGGGGATCCGTTTGAATTTCAAAATCTCAAAGAATTTTATGCGTCTCCAGGGCGGATTCTGCTGTATACATATACCATTTGGTAGAATGGTCGAATTTCAATTTCTTGTACAATTCCCAGTGGATCACCTTCTCCAACCAGTCGTGTTTAGTCTCGTACTCTTTTTGCGCTAATTTGTTGCATTCGCTTATTATGTGATCAATGGTTTCGTTCTTATCACCACATAACCTACATTTGCTATTCTGTTGTGTCTTGTGTATTTTTGCCTTAATATAGTTGATCCTTATGGTGTTGTTTTACGCTTCCATCAGAGGAGATTCAGTCTCTCTCTTAAGTTTCTCTTTCTTAGCCATGTTCAGGCCTTTTTGTGTAAGACTTCGTTTGTCACTTGAAGAATCCATACAGTTGTTTTTCTTCCCGTTTCTGTTTCCTAGTTATTGTTTTTCTGCTGATCTTATTGATGCCTGTATTATTTCTGGTCGTAATAAATTCTTTCTTTGCTCTTTTTTTGTAGTCTTCGAATCCTCATGTTGATACATCGATGCTATCTTCAATACGTGTATGTCCTCTTCTTACATCTTTCACAGACACATAGTTTATCAATGTCACCTCTCTCGCATGTAAGGCCTTACGCATCGTCATAAGATTTCTTGTCCTCTGATCCATTTAGTTGTATATTTATTTTGTCTTCTTGTGTTAACGTTTGTTTGTGGTATTGGCATGTGTGGTGTTTCGGTTTTTATTATTTTGAGTTTCAGTTTGATAAAGGGTCCCTTGCTTTACAGTTCACGTAGTGGAGTCTTGTTGATATTCTTCTCTATTTACTTGGTATATTTCTAGTGTACTCAAGGTTAAAAATCTGACCTTCGTTTAGTATCATTCTTGGTTAGCAAGTCTTTGGCTTGTATTAAATTTAGTAGATTTTGCCCAAATTTCTATTATTCTTTTTCAATACCCTCTTTGTTTCGGATTGCTCAAAAGATAACAGTGATCCACATTATTATTATCTTCCTACCTGAAATTAGAACAGCTAACATTCGCAGGATGCCGGTGGGTCCCCCATGATGGCTATCAAGGGAGTACCTACTTATCATGACACTCAGACCGGTTGTCTGGGTCCTACATTGAATTATGTTTTGAGTTGTCATTTGTTTATGAATAGTATATTGTGGCTGTGACAGAACCAGGTGTTGATTATTATCTGCGCTCCTGTCACTGATGTGACTAGTTTCTCTTAATAGTAAGAGAGCACATAAACAGGTTACAAAAGAAATGTGCTTATTATTATTATTATTATTATTATTATATGCAATTTTTTTACACCAGTTTTAACCTTTTGTTTTTCACTGAAGCCTGAGTGACAGCAATTTTCCTCAGGTTTTCAGGATTCTTTAATATTGTGGCTGATCAAGAATAAGAGCTGACATACCATAAAAATCAACCAAGCAACCGAACAACCAACGAGCTAACCTCCCTTGTTAAACAATATTTATAACGCTGTATTTATCAAATCAACCGCCGGAACAATAACTATTGCTGAGGACCATGGTTAATTTTTTAAAATGTATTAAAGTATAATGACGAATTTTTAATTTACTTGTCGTTGTTAAATTGAGGAGTGTCAGTGAGTGCCTCTTTGGTGCGGCATTATATGCAAACAATTACACAGGCAATCAAATAAGTCTCATTTGTTCTCTCCACCCCAGTACTTTTTAAAAGTACAATTTGTATTGTTTATCGTATGAATATTAAATGAATCGCAGAAATGGTTTTCAGTGAACCACCTCAATTAAAAAAAAGGAAAGAAAAAAAGAAAAGAAAAGAACAGAAATATATGTCAGTCAAATTGTAACCAGGACTCTGTGTATGTGTTTGTGTGTGTGTGCGCGCACATTTGTATGTGTTTTTTATTTAAACTAAAGCAGATGTTACACGTCAAAGCTTATTGACATAATTATTAAGGCAGTTAATATTTTAATATTACTAATCTTTAAAACGGACAAATGTTTCCATTGCGGTTTCGAAAAAGAGGCGAGTATCATTAGTGTAAGGCCTGAGAGGAATCTAAAACAATATAGCTCATCATAGAACATTGTGCATAAAAAGCACCCATTGGCGAGATTCAAAGGTTTAAGAGATGTTAAGCGCAAGATTTAACAATCTAAATTGATCGAAGGCAATTTTAACTAACACCAAAAACTGTTATCTATATACATATTACCAGGATGAATAAAAAGTTTTGCAATATTTTGATAACATCAGATACAATTCGGCAGCACTAAATGCCTTTGCAAATGCCGTGAAGTTGACAAACCATACTGGACAATGAAATGCCGAACCCGCCTGATACTCTTCGATTGCTATACCATCAGATTTACCTATTTGGCTTGGAACACGGCCTTGGAATCAACTGTTTTGAACCTATCTTTTTTATTAGTTTATTTACTGTTAAATAAAAAAGAAAATCTGCTAATTCCTTAATTTTTACCAGGTTTAGTAAAATGTTTTAAAACTACGAATTTTATTGTCTTAATAATTGCATCCACCCAGAAATCATTCAAACATCACTATTTAATCTTTCTTTAAAACGAGTCTGTATTTTTATGAAAGTTATTTTTGATATTTTCATCATGATTATAAACTCTTATTTTTGTTCATTTTTTAAAAAAGTATTCATTCTAATTTTTATCTTGATTGTTTTTCTGACATGGAATTTTAGAAAAAATTGCTTCATCATAAAAATCTGTACGGAATGTATGACAGTGTAGGATGGGTTAAGTGGCCAATAATGCTACTCGTCCGGGGCCCCAGATCATTGTGCATCTACCTAGGGAAGAAATAACTGCTTACACTATAGAATATGCACCTTTAATCATCTGTCTGATTTTACGACACGTCGAATCCAAAACTCAAAGCAAAACAAGCTGGTTGTTTTTGTTGGTTTTTTTAATTTTTTTATTTTTTATTTTTTTTTAATCTATTTTGTCTTTAACTGAAAACTACACTTTTTGAATTGTAGTATAATCTTGACCTACACTATGAAAAACGCAACATCTTATCCAAGGGTGACATTAATCTGAACTACTCAAAGCGGTTTACCTTTCTAATATACTCTAATGTTCTTTTGTTATTCTCCCAAAATGACAGTCGAAGATAGTATTTTTCGTTTAGATATTTATGAGTACATATGCTTTCAGATCTGTCGAATACATTTTAGACTTCTGTTTATCACAAGCTACCTCCTTGGAGTACAGCTTGAGACTTCGTTGTATCGTATATATATATATATATATATAATGTTCTTGGCCAACATTTTCTCTTATTTAAGCATGTTTAATAGGAGATAACAAAAAACTTATGTGTATAATGACTGTTTATACATTTCTCCTGTTTTTTGTTTTTGTATCTGGTATCAGAGTGCGGAGTTAAAATGATATAAGAAATTTCAAAGTTCAAAATGTACGTGAATGTATAAGTTTTAAGCCTTTTCCACCATCATCGATCAACAGAGAATTAGTGAAAAGTTAAATTTCAGTACCTTGACCATAGCATTTAAATAAGAAAAATAAATAAATAAATTATAGTATATTACCATCCTCAAGTCGCGCTGATAGCTTGGAGTTCCCTGACTCTCTCTTCCCATCCATCGCTCCTGATAGATCCTCTGGGCTGCATCCAGTGTCAACACAGAACGGATGTATACAAGTCTTTGCTGGTCGGGCAACACTGGCACATCCATTTGTGGGAATTAATAGAAGAACGTTACTCTTGACATCGCTCTTATTTCTCCAGCAGAGCTTGTCTTGTTCGTCTTGGGTGGTTTATTAGATGAGACGTAGCGTACAGCGTCTATTTTAAGGGGTTTTGCTTCCAGGATTTGTTCAAGAAAGTACATTCTTTTATAATTCCCATCTAGCTTTTTCCCTATGTGTTTTGTCAGTGACCATATGGTGCATCTATGCACAACCACAACTTAGAAGAAATCCCGTTTTATTTTAACTGAGAGATCTGAATTTCACATGATCGATAACCTGTCAAAAGCATCCAACGCCTTCGCTTGGCTTAGTTAACATTGCTTTCAGTAGATGAGATCTTGGTGCCTATGTATGTGAACTGGTCTAGTAATTTTAAGCGCTTGCCAATTTGAGTGGAAATGGCTCTTTGCTTAACATACAGGAATTATCATTTGTGTTCATGTAAGAACCAATGCCTCATGCTGGTGTTTGCTCAGGGCTATACAGTAGGGAATCGGTTTGGGTTGATGTATTTGCGTAAAACGTTTTATCATCTACGTAGTCTGCATCTGTCATAGTTTCTGTGTCTGTCGTAGTTTTTGTAGAATATCGTCTATTTCTGGTTTGTTCGTTTGTTGTTGTTTTTTAACGTAAAAGTTATTTTTTGTTCGGTCTATTGACGTTCATAGTACATAATTTAAGCAGATTATAAACATTAAGTTCTTCGTCCGTAAACTGTCCAAGTTTTATGTCTAGTTGGCCATTAATATTCTTTTCGATAGGTTTTTCAATTATTTCAAGATGGTTTCCGAGAAGGATCTTAAATGTTCTCTCCACCACTGGAGTATTTCTTCTTTGCTGGCCCCTCGAGATGCTCTTTCTTCCACTGACTTCAGTTACTGTCTGCTCGGTTAATCATGATTGTCTATCATCTACCAATTTCTTTATTTCATTGATTTGGCCTTGAATGTATTCTAATTGTTCTTTTTGGTATGTGTCAATTAATTCTCTAGACTTTCTGAAGTTTTTGTGAGTTCGCATTTGCTGGGTTTCTTTTATTAAGTGAGGCCGCTTTTTTCTCCTTTATCTCATTTTTTCCTGACTGATACTGACTCCCATGGACCTCTACATTTGGCTCTTGGTTTGATTGAAATGCAACCGGCTGCTTCTTCTTTACGAGCGGTAGCAAAGTTTTTCATATTCGTTATTTGGAGTATTTCTTTCGGATGTCTCCTGAAGATTATCATATTCGTTTCTTTTTTGTTATCATATATTTGTTGCTTATATCTCTATTGATATATTAGTTATCATTTAATTGCTTATATCTCTATTTATTAGTGAGGGCCAGTCTTAACGTGTGACTTTGTTTCTTATTTCTACGTAGAGTCAGGTGTATCTTTGTCAAGACGACTCTATGAGAAGTACGCCTCACAGTTCAGAGCACTATTTATCCACTTCTTGTTCTCCTGAATGCTGCCATAGGATATGTAGGAATGCTTCTCAGTCTTTATGCTTTAAAATCACTAAATAACATAGAAAGAACCCAACTAAGGATCATGTATGCTTCATTTATTGGCAGCCCCTGCACAACAATCGTCTCTTGCAACAGTCCCGCGAATATCAGCGATGAAATATATATCTCCCTCTTTTACAACGGGCTCTCTTCCTTACTCGACAGATTCCCAAACACAGCATTCTAATGTGGATGCATGAATGCTCAAATAGGCAAAGGCAGAAATAATAAATTTTACTAACACAACTTGTCTGACAGAAATGGCGGAAATCTAGCAGATTTTCACTCGAAAGTAGTTTTGCATGCCTAACCACTAAATTTCTTAAAAAAAGGAGAGAAAACTATGAACCAATACCGACCCATATAAGAGTATATATATATATACTTTTATTTGGGTAGGTGTGTGTGTGTGTGTGTGTGTGTGACTGTGTGTTTACTCAACTTCTCCGCCACGAACAAAGTATGACACAATGTCAATCTTTAAGCAGAGTTTTCCTTCTCCTAGACCGGTTGCCTTTTCGAGGCTAAAAAACCCAATGCGTTCTACTATTTATCAATCGGCGAAGAGAGAACGGATGTATTCTTGTCTTTCTTGTAGACATTAGCGCGAAGTGAATCACGAAGTGTTTCGTGAAGGTTTTGTACTCAAGTTGCCGATTATATTTCCTACAAAGATAATCGTTCCACTAAGCGCGCCACATCAACGTTTAAAGAAAAAAATAATTTTTGGCACAGTATATATGCACTAATCTAAATTCTAACGCAATTACTGTTTTTTTTTCGTTTTTTTTTGTTGTTTTTTTTTTGTCTTTTTAGGCAATTTATTCCGAAAATATATTACTCTATTTACAAAAATACAATAGGTTAAAAGACTAAGTTTTTGAAATCTGTTTCGCCGGTAAATTTTCAAGTTTCAGGATAAATATTGAAAAAATATCTACCATTATTAGAAATTCCATAAATTATTTTGAAAATTTCGATCAGACCACCTCTCATTCTTCTTTCTAGTAAAGTTGTTTTTCCATTGACTGGATTTATTATGCATGGAATGTGTCCAAAAAGAAATTGCACAATTTTAAACAATATAACAATGAAACATTCTTGAGTGCAAGTGAATTAAATACTCTGTCGTAGGAAAGTTGACCTTTTGTATACAAAACATATCGACATGTTTATCCCGGAGTTACACATACTAGAATAAATACAAGTATGATGCGCTTGTGATTTTTCCTCCAGGTTAACAATAGAAGACCAGGTGTGAAATTCTTAAATTATGCAAAAAAAGAAAAAGAAAAATACGGAAACTTTCTAATGTTGTAACAGACCAAAAGGAAAAGTTTATTTAAGCCGTACCCAATGTTATGATTGGTACAAGCAGTCCAAATTCTGATGAAAGAAAGTGCGTGATGTGCTCTACGTATACATTTGAACTTCTTCACAAATACAGCTTAAATCATTGTTGGACAGTATCCTATCTATATCATCATATTGCACACACACACACAAACACACACACACGCATAGAGGAATTTGTCGTCTAAATTACGCAAAAATTAAAAATAACACTAATAACTCACACCAAGAGATATATTTACCAAAATATCATGAAAGTATCTCGAAATACTATAGATTAAATTTATTCAAAGAGATCGCCATTGGCTTCAACCACGGCTTCCAGGCGACTTTGGAATCTTCTGTAAGCCTTTACAACGGTCTCCTTGTTTAAATTGGTAAATGCTACCCTTATCCTTGCCTTCTGTTCATCTTTGGTGTTTCTGAGAGTTTTGCTGGTCTCTCGCTCAACCACACCCCACGTATAAGAATCAAGAGGATCGCAATCTGAGGAGTTAGGCGGCCAGATGTTAAGCGTGATGTGGTCATAGAAAATTTCTCACAGCCAACACTTAGTTCCCTTACTTGTGTGACATGACGCAGAGTCCTGTTGCCAGACGTTGGGTCTTCCGGCATCTGCTCACTCGATCTAGGATAGCATTACCTCTTTAATCACTTCATGTAGGCCTCTGTGTTAAGTCTGAGGTCATGTGGGAAGATGAATAGAGGCATCACGCCACTATTTTGGTGACCGCTTCTAATATCATAATGTGGACACGATATTTGGATTTCATCAATATCAATATGAATTTGTCCTCGGATTGACACCCAAACACTCTGAAATCTTCGTATAGAAGCTTCCGAATGAATGCCAAACAGTACAGAAATGCTGTTTCCGAATTCCTAGAGGAGTCAAAGGTGTCATGATGCTGATGTTATCACAGACAGTGCCCAACTGAATCTAGTTTGCTGCACAGTAGACAAAACCTGATACAGATAAAGAGTATGCGCAAAATTAATAAAGCAATTTACCTATCTCACACTATATATATATATATACTCGCACGGGTAGAATCGTTCAAAAAGTTCTAAGTTTCACCCAGAATGAAGAGCATAGCTGAACATTTTCGGTGTAGCAACATATTACCACTTCATATAAAATCAGAAAAACTAATCCAAACTTTTCCCAGATTTATAAGAAGTAGTAGTGTATTGCCACAACAAAAATTTTCAGCTATGTTCATCTTTCTGGGTGAAGCTTAGAAATTTTAGAATGACCCTTATATATAGAGTTAAATTAACGAAATGCTCTTTAAAATCCTTTTTCATAAATCAAAAAAAAAAATCTCAATACTGTCCAGTAGAGCTAGATGAAACCTAAAATGAATGTTCCCTTAATCTCAGTAAAAAATACTATAATCCGATGATAGTACATTTTTTCTGTACAGGATATTGGCAGTAATGAAACTGTCACAATAGGGAGAGTAAACATTAATTCATTTTAACTTATATCTAATATATATACATATATATATAGAGAGAGAGACAGAGATACAGAGAGAGAGAGAGAGAGAGAGAGAGAGTAATTGGGCGACTTTAATTTTCATTCAAGCTTTTATAGAAGATAAAAGATCTTCGAACTCTTTCTGGTAGGTCACTGGCGCCAAGCAACTTGCTCTTTGTATTTGTTCCCAAAGCCGAAGTCAAGTCTGAAAGGTCATAGATTTCAGATGACAGAGGATATAGAATAAACTGCTCAACGAGACACTATCCTATAAAGAACCATTTCCAAAATGCATCTAAAAAATTAGACAAATATAAAAACCTGGTAACAGTGTAACAACAATGGAAGGAACTATTTTTTGAAAGAGACGAGTTTCGTTCAGTTGTTGATAAAAAACGAAACATTTATTTTTGAAAAGGTATATAATAATTCTTAGGAAATATGACTATTCCAATTGAAGATTCTAAACAGAATTTATTAATTTTGTGCTAATACACTCAAAAATAAATTTAGATGGACACATCAAAAAAGGAATTAAGCAAAGATATTCTAGAAATTAAATACAAGGTCACTGTGCTGGGCATCAATTAAAAATCCTTGAAGTTGGTTCATTGTAAACGATAACAAATTGAACGATATTTTACTCTGATGATAATGGCTTTCGACATATGTACCAGTCAAGTGACAATGGCGTCTGTGAAGTTTCTCAATACTTAGCTTTTATTTCTGTCATAAGACGATCCTTAAACTCAATGGGTCCCCGGAATAACAGAGGCTCATAATGATGCTTCTGTTTAGCAAGGAGCTAAGAATGCATTCAATGACCATTGGATTAGATTTTGCAGCTACAAAACGCAAGAGGCGCGCTGAGTGTAACAGTAATCAGTAGAGGGAAGGGAACCGGCTGACCCGAGATCAGGCCCTGGACGGGGCTGACAGCGTTTCACTTTTCACGAACGCCTACTGGAAATGTATGAATCTATCAGTTCCTTCCCGCTTTAATGTTTGTATAAGCCTAAATATATGAAACATAAAAGAAGAAATATATAAATGAGTGTGCATGTGTGAGTGTATGTGTGTATATGTTTAAGAAAAAATTGATCGTCTTCGCTGGTGCTAATACCTATGGGAAAGGCATGAATCCATCTGTTCCTCCTGGATTATATATATATATATATGTGTGTGTGTGTGCGTGTGTGTGTGTGTGTGTGTGTGTAAGTTAGTTGTCTTCGCTGGTGAAAATTCTTACTACAAGCAAAATTTCAAATTTTTCATTCAATTTATTCATTAAGCTGATTATACTCGGCTCTTTAAACTTGGTAATGCCACAAGTCGAGTAGAAGGAAAATACTGAACTCAAACTAACTGTACGCTTTATAATTGACCTTGCGTCGCATCCTGTTTGTTTCGGAGGGGTTGAGTAAACATATGCAAAAACCAAGGTTTCGTACATTATGGCCACCAGTGATTATGAATTTTCAGCCAAGACGACTGGGGCTGTAGAATACACCGACAGCATCTCTGCAGAGAGATAAGACTCCCCCCAAACGAGTATCCTGGATATGACATTAAGGCATCTAATGGGGAGGCTCAAGTCGTGGAGCTTTGGGGAATGTGGAGTGCCCTTTCATTACCATTGCTCCCAGCTCAACTCAGACCCAGAGTGGTAGGACCTGATAGGGTCTCATCTATAGGTCAAATAGAATTGTTTGAAATGTAATGCGTTTCACCTGTGGTGAAGCTGGTGTGTTCAATACAGCTGTCAACCTACGAAATGAAAACCAACTTGATCAGTTCATCATGCAACCAGAACTGATAAAAGATGAACTCCTCGAAAAACATTTTCCGGACAACTAAATAGTCATGTCTGCGGTAAAAAAGTTAGTCGCCTTTGCTGGTGCAGATTTTTACGACATGCAGGATTTTTTTAAAAAATTTTATTTTCTTTATTTATTTACTCTGCTTTACCCAAAACAAGATAGAATTTAACCCCTAATCAGCCAAGTGTCATGTGATGGTGAGATTAAGATGCCAATATGAATATATTGGCGGATAGAGAATGTCTTTGGGGTCTAAGGATCAATAAGACACTTATTCACCTTAGACTTAAACGTTATAGTCTTACTCTACTGGAAGACTTTTACGAGGGAGTTTGTTCTATATTACAACTGTTTTAGAGAAAAAAAACTGTTTGTGTAGAATTTGCATCGAGAACGAGACATACCAATAAAGCAGGGATTTACAAGAGTGGAAACTATCAGGTTGGTGGCACTAGATCACGGAGCTCATCTGAACACCCTCCATTATTGTAACGACAGAAAATTTACAGACTAGCAACATTACACTGAGGGTCGAGTAGTTAAAGATATGAAAATAGTTCCTCACCAACCAGACCTCGCATTCGATTCTGTATAATATCAAGGGTTGATAATACGTGTTGAGATGAGCCTTCCCAAATGTGCGAGTTGTAAACTATTTGGGGGCTGGTTTGATATGCATAGAGAAACAGTAAAGCTTTAGCAGACAAACATTTTCTAGTCGGTTGGTTGGTTGGTTTGTTGGTTGGTTGGTTGGGTTATCGATTGAATTTGCGGCATGATAACTTTGGTGAGTTATCTAATGCTGAAGCCCGTCTTTTTTTCCAGAAATTATATGGTTTCAAGTAACTAATATTAGTATTCATTTGTAAACAATTATAGCTTTAAGTAACGATACAAACAAATGAGATCTGACCCGTCTAAAAATTGTTACCAAAAAGCTTCATCATTTCTTCATCAAGTCACGCTGACCGCACGGATTTCCATGACTCTCTCTTCCCATCCATCCCTAACATATATCCACCCCCTACTTCTTCAAAACTATATCTTGTGTCTGCACAGAGCTGATGTAAATAAGTTCTTGCTGGTCAGCCAACACTGTCACGTCCATGTGGAGGGTGCATTGAAGAACGTCACCTATGAGTTCGTCATTGCTTCTGCAACAGTGTCCTGGATGTCTTGTTCGTCTTACTTGGATGGTTTTTGAGATGGGAGTTTAGTAGCTGAGCAGCTGTTGTTTCGTGGGATGGTGCGCCCAGGATTTGTTCAAAATAGCATCTCATGTAGTTCCCAATGCATTTTGTAAGCATCAGTGTGGTGCACCCATACAACAGTATGGACACAGCCCTAACTTGGAAAAAATACCGTTTTATTTTATCGGGTGGATCAGACTTCCGTATGATCGATAACTGTCCATGCCTTCGGTAGGCGTATGTTAACATCACTTTCAGTAAATGAGATCTTGCTGCCGAGGTATATGAACTTTTCTACTAATTTTAGAGGCCTAAAACTTACAGTGGAGATGGCGCCTTCTCATTTAAAACACATGTACTCTGTTTTATTTCCGTTTACGTAGAAGCCAATGCTTCCTGCTGTTTGCTCTTGGCTGTGCAGCTGGGATTGGGCTTGGGCAGGTGTATTTACGAGAAGCGCTAGATCATCTACGTAGTCTGCATATGTTATACGTTCTTCTGGATATAGTCTGCTTCTTGGTTTTTTTTTTTTACCATAAAGCCATTTTCTTTTATTTGATCTATCGACGTTTGACGTGCGTAGTCTAGGCAGATTATAAACAAATATGGTGCTAATATATCTCCTTGCAAAACTTCAGCAGCAATGACGAAAAAGTATGTGTCTCCATCAGGTGAGCGAGCCTTTACTTTCGCGTTTTTATAAAGCATCATTGTAGTTATGGCAGTTTCTTTGGAGAGACCATATGCTTAAAGTATTTGCTCTTTCTTTTGCTCTGTGTATGGAATCAAATGCCAGAGAGAAATTTACAAACAATAGTGTTGCCTCGAGATTTTTTGCACAAACTCCTTCAAGGATTCAATGGATTGTCAGAATCGGTGATGTTGTGGATTGATTTCTCCAAAAACCGTTCTGATTTTTCCTATGAATTTTCTCAATTTCAGGTTTGATACAATCGAGAAGCAGGACATTATAAACCTTCACAGCTATAAAAGTAAGACTTATGCTTCTATAGTTCTTTGTGATTTCGTTGTCGCCTTTCTTAGGGAAAGAGAGGAAGCAGCCATTTGTACATCTCTCCGCTGTATTTTGTTTATATACGACGTTGCAAAAGTCATTAAATTTCCCTGTCTTTTATACTTCTGGGGGTGTTTCGTCGAGGCCTTCGGCATTTTTGCTTTTAATTCTTGTCAGTTCGAGGTTAAGTCCTTCCTCTCTAAACTGTTCTAGTTTGATATCTTGTTGACTATTGATACTTTTTATGATTATCAATGACTTTAGGGGATTTCTATCAATGAACAGGGTTTGGCATTAAATAACCTACAAGGGTTTATATGTCGTAAAACACAACCAACCAACCTTAAATATTATTGGAGGTTAAGAAAAGAAGAATGAAAAAAATTCATCATAAGTACAGATTTTCTTTAATTAATCACCCATAATTAATTTTAGCAAATTTATGTTGTCATTCTGTTCGTTATACACGGAAAAAGAGAGAAAAGATGTTTCCATTTCAATGAACGAACAAGAGTTGGTTTAATAGCAGCAACTGGGGCCAAAAATCAAAGACACGAGTCTCGTACTGATGAAGATGTATATCTTTATTCGTGCACATGTTCAGCGTAAAAACAAGTACACATTCTCCAACTATACATTCTCCAACTATACATTCTACAACGTGAAAACTGAAACAAAACAAATGCACTCGTAAATGTTCCAAAAAAAGAAACACACCACGAAAGTGATGATTTAAATTGAATCAATTCAAGAGAATTCACGTGCTTACCTCTTTTTGCCTTGCTAGTGACCCACAAAGAAAAAACGTCAGTCTCGCATGCTGGTCAATTTGAAAAAGACCGAATTCGCGCCAGCCGGTGTTCAGGCCGGAAGTTCCTCCCGCACCTTCCACCCGGAAGCGACCGGTGCGGGAGGCAAAGTTCAATCTAAAAAACTATACCGGTTGAAACGCTAACTCTTACATTTACAGTTGGGATTGATTTTGTTAATAAGTTGATTCATATTAATCTGAAAATATAAATGAAAGTTACATTCTTTATATATTTACGTAAGTACATACATTCAAATTCAAACTGCATTTCATATGGCGCTAATGTCTTTGGGAAATATATGAATCCAACTATTCTCCCTCCAACTATGACTGGAGCTCTTTCGTCTTAGTACGGCAACCGGTATCGGAAAAAGAAAACTCTGAATTCAAAGCTGTTAAACTCCGCATAAAAAATTGACCTTGTGTCACTTCCTACTCGTGTAGAGGAACTGGATAAATATATACGTTCAAATTACGGAAATAAATAGAATGAAATGTAACATGGCTGATTGGTTGGTTTCTTTAATGGCATATCAACCTTCGTGGGTTATTTAAGTCATACGCGTAAAAAAACAGTAGTGGTACAATTTAACCCATAGCTGAAGGGGGTTCATACCTGTCCAAAGGTTATTTATCCGAAAGTGAACTTAGTAGCGTGACTGCCGTTCGAACTTGTTTAATACGATGTCGGAGTCCAGCACTTTAGCCAGTATGCTATGGAGAATTCCCAAAATAGTACAATCAGAAAGTGGGAAAATCACAAAGATCATCTAAAACAAAAAGTTATAGTTTGATTTATTTTGATTTGGCTTTATGGCATATCGAACCTTGTAGGTTATTTAACACCAAATACTTTTATACATATATTAAATATAGGATTTCTAAACACATTTTCATGAAAACAATTTTAAACAAGCCTGAGCCGGGTTTTTTTTTTGCGGGGGTTGCACACAGTTAAATGGTTTCACTTAATTTCCAACAACTCAGTTTAACATAAGTACATTCTTTTGTTTATATACAATTAGTGATTGGTTTAAATATTTTTGTTTGCACACAGTAAAATGTAAAAACTGTTCTATTTTAAACTGTTCAGTTTAACTTAAAGTTTTTTGTTTACATACGGTTAAACGATCAAACAGTTCTATTTCAAACAATTCAGTTTAGCGTGTCAACAAAGTTAAATAGTTCCAAGTATTGTAATGTATCACTAGCAATTTAATTAAAACATCAGTCATTTGTTTGCACGTAGTTAAATGATCAAACAATTTTATTTCAAACAATTCATTTTAGCTTAAGTACAGTTTTCTGTTTACACACAGTTAAATGTAAAAAGAGCTAATTTCAAACAATTCAATTTAGCGCCATTAGAGTTTAGTTCTATTTGACCTATTGATAGAATACTATCAGGTGCTACCACTCTAGCCTTGAGTGGACCTGGGAGTGATGGCAATGAAGGAGTACTCCGCATTCCCCTAAGTTCCAGCCTTACGGGAGCTTCACCATCACATTGTTCAGTGTCATATCTAGGACACTCGTTGGGTAGGGAGTCTTACCCCTCTGCAGAAAAGCAGTCGGTGTATTCTACAACCTATGCCAACTAGGCCAGAAAGAGTTAAAGGATGTTTCAGTTGAAGACATTTGGGCCGCAAATTTTTCCACCTCGGACTTTTTGGATACGCCTTGATTTTAAAAACGAAAGTGATTTTCTGAATGAGATACTTACGTGTCCTTTCCTTAAGCTCATCTGACGTTTGTGCCGGCTTGGTTAAATTTGATCACCTGGTCTCAGGGCTGAATTTATTGCTTGGCACCTGAGCTGACCCTAAAGGTGAATATCTAGAGGACCAAGCATTTTTGTGACGACCACACATGAATCTCAATTCCTGTGACAGCTCTCATCCTCAATAAAATGACTTCATGTCAAATCTGGCTTAGTAAAAAGTCGAATATATCTTTACGACATGTGATTTTAGATAAATCATCATCATCATCATGTCGTGCTTGCAGCAGGGATATCCCTGACCCTCTCTCGCCACTTTTCCCTATCGTTCATCGTCTCCGGTAGGTCTTCTGGACGACATCCTGTATCCTCACATAGTTGCTGAAGGTATGTTCGTGCTGGTCGTCCTACTTTTGTTCGGCCATATGTGGGGGTCCATAAGTACATCACTTATGAGTTCGTCCCTGCTTCTCCAGCAGTGACCTGCATGTCTGGTTCGTCTAACTTGGATAGTTTTCGTGATAGGAGGCAGGTGGCCGTACAGTTGGTGTCTTGTGGGGTGTTGCCGCTAGGACTTGTTCAAGATTGCTCGCAGCATTCTTGTGTAATTGCCGTTTAGCTTCTTTTCCAGCCGTTTTGTTAGAGTCCATGTAGTGCATCAATTACAATTTACATTAATCTATAGTTATGCAATAGTTATAATAAATTCTTGTTCTTTAAATATTTATATTATAAATATTTTTAAAAACTTTTACCGCTTAATTTTGCTTATTTGAATTGTTATTGCTCCTTACGTGAACGCAAATAAAACAGAGTACATGTGTTTTACTCATTAAATGGCAATCCTCTGAAATTAGTGGACCAGTTCATATACCTCGGTAGCAAGATCTCATCAACCGAAAGTAACATACGCATAAGCAAAGCATGGACAGCTGTTGATAGGACCATATAAAAATCTGATCTTTCTGATAAAATAAAACGGGAATTCTTCCAAGCTGCAACTGTTGTGTCAGTACTGCTGTATGTTTGCACCTCTAACGAAACTCTGAGAGCAAAAAAAAATTATGGGTACAACACAAAGATGCTGCGTACTCTTTTGATCAAATTTTGAGTGCACAAATCTCCTAAATAGTAGTTGTACGGCCAATTAGTTTCTATCTTGCAAACGACCCCAGAAAGGTGAGTGAGACATGCTGGACACAAACAGAGAAGTGAAGACGAACTCATAAACGACGTTTTTCTATGGATTGCAACGCATAGACACATCAACGTAGGCCGATTTCCAAAAAGTAATTCATCAGCACTGTACGGACACTGGATGCCGGCTAGAGGACTTACCATGGTTTAATTTGATTTCTGTTTAATAGTATATCAACCTTCGTGTGCTATATGATGCCAAAGCTATCCTTGTAGAAGAACGGTAGTTGTACTATTTAAAGTATAGGTAGGGAGATAATGGGGTTCATACCTTTCCCAAGGGTATTAGTCCGAAAGTGAACGTAACAGTTCGACTGGAGACTTACCGAGAACGATGGCCGATAGGGACGGATAGTGAGAGGGAGTAAAAAGAATCCGCCCAGTTGGCCCGCCTTGAAGAAGAAGAAGAAGAAGAAGAAGAAGAAGAAGAAGAAGAAGAAGGTCGTGCTCGACATGTCCGGTTACTAAGGCAAAAGTATACAGAGATAAGTGATTCAAAGATGACGGAAAAGAAAGGAAATGTCTGGTCACCCAAAGAGACTTCAGATCTCCTGGGGTTGGAATTTAGCAGTTCCTTAGAATGTTGTTTGTTAGTATCTCGAATGTTTATTTATATCATCGGTAGAACATTATAAATGGGAGTGGCTTTCAAAAGAAGGCAAAAGAGAGAGAGAGAGAGAGAGAGAGAGAGAGAGAGAGAGAGAGAGAGAGAGAGAATGAATAGAACCAAATGGAATAAAGGGTATAGTAAGAAAGAGGAAAAATCGCAGGATGCCTACGTAAAGAAAACTATACAAAGATAAATTATCAAAGACGAAGACAGATAGGAAATATCTGGTCACCTAACCTGACCTCAGATCTACTGGGATTGGAATTTCGCAGTACTTTAGAAAGTTGTTTGTTAATGAAATATTGATGAGTAAAAAGTATGTTTATCGGAGTAATCAACCTCAGTCTTCAAACACTTGAGAGATGATTATGTGCTTAGCTGCATATATATATATATATATATATATATATATATATATATATATAGTTCTATAACATACAAATACAAGGATCTAGAGAAACATACACGAGTGAACGTGTAAGTGTGTGTGAATGTATACGTTTTTAGATTAGTACGTGGTTACGTGACCCAGGCACAGAAGAGACAAGGCCACCAACAACAAACCTAGACCATAGCTAATATATTTGTAGAAAAGGATAGGGTGACTTGGGTGGGGACACCAGTGGGTGGTAGACAAATAATTTAGGTATTAAGTTTGTTTTTCTGTTCAACTCTCTGGCACAGGCATGTGGTAGTAATAATTGTTTTAAAATGAAGAAACTGGCAAAGGAAGCAATTCTTTAATATGAAGACTTATTTATTCTTAACGGATGTTTGTAAAAGATGTTCGTTGATACGATGGCCGAACGCTCAGGCATACACTGCGGTAGACAGCATTGCCCTTATAACCTGAGACAAAAATTAAAATTGCTTTTTCAGCAGTTTTTTTACATTTTGATTTAGACAAAAAAATGTACTAGCAGGGACTTTTGTCTTAAATAATATACAAAATATCTCCTGGAAATTTTCAACTATCATGAATATCCTGAGAACCAGTTACGCAGCTTTGATGTAATTTGATAACCAACGAAGAGGGATGTTACCGAGCATGTGTGAACGAGCACACTCCCGTAAATTTTTTCAGCAGTGAGTTGCCACTGAGTATGTTTACTGTGTGACTGTCACATTCACTGTGGATGTGCATTGAGTTTTTCTTGAAACTTGAACATTCGACCAATACAGTCACGAGAGAGATAAAAAGATTTTTGAGGTTAATACATTGGGTGAAGCTCAGATATAACTTACAATCGTCGGTGGGGCTTATAATAAGCTGACTGTATCTTCTGAAGAGGGGTAAGAATGCCCCTCCCAAAAGAAGTGTTCTGAGTATGATACCAAACTGCATCTGATGGTGAGGGTCCAGTTCAGATCTAGGATGTGCGGAGTACCCCTTCATTGTCGTTACTCTGAGCTGGTGTAGTAGTACCTGTTAGAATTACATTCACTTTCTGATACTCTTAGGAAAAGATATGAATCCTCTTATAGACCAAGCTATGGGTTAAATAGTATCACTGCAGTTCTACAAAGATAGCGTTGGCATTAAATAACCTATGCAGGTTGATGATATACATTCAACTGAGAAACCAAAATTATTTATATTAGATAGGCACTATTTACTATTCCCTCCGCTCGGGCAGGATATGACACAAGGTCAATTTTTTAAGCGGAGTTTAACAGGTTTGAATTCAGAGTTTTCCTTCTCCTAGACTAGTTGCCTCACCAAGGCTGAAGAACCTAGTCTGCCCTACTATTTACCCATAGCTGGAGGGAGAATAATTGGATTCATACCTTTCCCAAGGGTATTAGTGCTATGTGAAATTATATTAGATAGGAATACTTGAAACTCTATAACTGTGTGCAAATAATTGGTTGTTATTGAATAGGAATAGATGTATGATTGCGTATACGTTATTGGTGTTAGGAAGGAATACTTGATATTATATAAATTTGTGGAAGTAAATTATTAGTGGTGGAATAGTTTCTTGAAACTATATAATTTTGGATCAAATATTGGTATTAGATATCAAATATTGGTATTAGATTGCAATGGAACGCTGAAAATATCGTTATGATTATAATCAATAACAACCAATTATTTGCGCACTGTTATAGAGTTTCAAGTATTCCTATCTAATAAAAATAATTTTTGAATGAATTAAATTTCGGCATTAAATAACCAGTAAGGGTTTATATGTCGTTAGATAAATAAACCAAAACAAAAATGAAAATACTGTTTGATTTAAAAATTATTCAGAATTAGTTCAGGATTGTTGGAAAATTATGAGATAGAAATACCTGATACCATATAACTAAATTATTTGTCTTGAAGTTGTAGTTGTTGAGGATTATGATTATTAGTGATTAAAAACCATAAAACTAAGTGCAAACAAATAATCATTATCAAATAGAAATAGTTACTTGAAACCATATAATTGTGTATATATTATTATAAGATTGTGAGATTGGTGGGTTTGTTGGTTAGGTTTGGTTTTATGGCATATCAACTATTGTTGGTAATTTAATGCCAAATCCTGTTTATGCATATGTATTAGCTAATTGCATTCAATAAGTTTCCAGGCTTTTTTGTACAGGCATTTAAAATTGACGTAGACCCTTGAAAATTCAGTATGTTATTGCTATATATCTTATGAGATGACTGACCAATTTTTATGATTTCAGCTTCAAATGAACAGCTACAGCAGCAATTGGAATACACCCTACTAAAGCCTGATTGTCACAGCCGGTGAATTTCAAAAATCCAATCTGACACTTTAGAAGAACGATATGCAATAAAATTCTCTTTTAAACTCGGAAAAATGCCACAGAAACGTATGGAATGCTTCAGAATGATTTTCGACCATCTTGCATGAATCGAGCATCAGTTTTTGTGTGGCATAAGAGATTCAAGGAAGGCAGGGAATCTGTGAGGGATGATGAGAGGTGTGGGAGGAGTCAACCAGAGTTGATTGGCCAAACAGTTAGGCTTAGGGTTACTATGTTGAGGTTTTAAGGGAGTTCTGGAAGAGATTACGTCGGAAGAGGCCAGCACTCTTCAAATCGGGTCAGTGGCATTTCCACCAGAACCATACACCAGTCCACAATTCCATCCTTGTCAAAGACTATTTGACCAAGATGGACATCAAGACAGTTCCTCACCGTCCCTATAGTCCAGACCTTGATACCTATGACTTTTGGTTATTCCTTAAGCTCACAGGCTGTCGTTATGAGAGAATTGAGGAGATGAAAGAGGCTGTGACGAAGGTCATTAACATGCTCACACAAGAGGACTTCCATGGGGCCTTCCAGAAGTTGTTGGAACGGTCCAACGAGTGCATTGTAGCCGGAGGTGATTACTTCGAAGGGGACTAGAGTTTCACGTGTGTACCATCAATAATAGTGCCTATACGAAAAAAAGTCTGGAAACTTATTTAATGATCCTTGTATATATGATTTGTAAACATATTTTAATGATAACATTTTTAAACGAACCTGGGGTCATTTTTAACATAGTTTATGGTTTCAAATATTGCTATCTAATACAAATAATTATATTTACTATTAATCATTCGTTTGCACACAGTAAAATGTTTTCAAGTTTTGCTATCTAACAGTAACAATTGAATATCAGTCATTTGATTACAAACAATTAAATGGTCAAACGGTTCTATTTCAAACAGTTCAATTTAACATCAGTCATTTACTTATACTTTGTTTAAATGTCAAACAGTTCTATTTGACCCATAGATAGGACCCTACTACTCCGGACCAGAGTGGACCTGGGAGAGATGGCAATGAAGGGGCACTCTGCATTCCCCAAAGCTCCAGCATTACTGGAGCCTCACCATCAGATTGTTTAATATCATATCCCTGACTCTCGGGGCCTCACCATCAGATTGCTTAGTGTCATATACAAGATACTCGTCGGGTGTAGGGGTCTTACCCCTCTACAGAGATGCAGTCGGTCTATTCTACAGCCCCAGCCGACTGAGCTAGGGTTGGTTGGTTTGGGTGGGTTTTATAGCATATCCACCTTAGTAAGTTATTTAATGCCGAATTCTGTTTATACATGTATAATTTGTAATCGAATAGTTTGTTGGTATCATTTTTAAACGCACCAGAGTTCATTTGTTTCCACATAGTTAAATGGTTCTAAGTATTGCTATGTCATGCTAATAATTCAATTTAATATTAATCATTTCTTTACACACTGTTAAATGCTTTCAAGAATAGTAAATAATTAAACAATTCTATTTGAACCATAGATTGGACACTAACTGATAAAACCACTCCGAGTCAGAGTGGACCAGGGAGTAATATCATTGAAGGGGTAATCCACATTCACCAAAGCTTCAGGACTGGGCTATCACTCTTAGAAGGTTTCGTATCATATTCAGGACACTCATTGTTAGGGGTCTTACCTCTCTATAGAGATGCAGTCAGCGTATTCTACAGCCCAAGCCAACTTGGCTGGTATCAGATAAAAATACTGGAAATCTACGACTGTATGCCAATTAGTTTGTTTGTTTGTTGGTTGGTTTGAGTTTTATGGCATATCAAACTTTGTAGGTTATTTAATTCCAATTCCATTTTTATACAAATAAACAGTTCTATTTCAAACAATTTAGATTAGCATAAGTACAGTTTAATTGCCAAAAACATTTCTATTTCAGGCTATCCAGTTTAGTCAAACAGTTCTATTTCAAAAAATTCTGTTTAGTATAAGTATAGTTTTTGCTTACAGACAGTTAAATGTCAAAACACATTTATTTCAAGCAATTCAGTTTAGCATAAATACAGTTTCAATGTCAAAACCGTTCTATTTCAAACTATTCAGATTAGTTCTATTTGACCCATAGATAGGACCCTATCAGGTGCTACCACTCCAGGCTTGACATGGGAGAGATAGCAATGAAGGGGTACTCTGCATTCCCCAAAACTCCATCATTACTGGAGCCTCACCATCAGATTGTTCAGTGTTATATCCAGTACACTAGTTGGGGGAGAGGTCTTACCCCTCTGCATAGAAACAGTCGGTGTATTCTACAGCCCCAGCCGACTGAGCAAGCAAGTTAGTTGCATTTGATATAAATGCTTGGCATCATATATATGTGTGCAAAAAAGCTACGCACTTACCGAAGAAACTAGTAAACAATTGTAAATATAAACGTTTGATATCCACGACTCCCTAACCTCTAGGCATAAAATAACCATAGATGGGTTGACAATCAATCAGCGTATAAATCTCTCTGATCATTAAAAAATTTGATAGACAATATCAGTTCATAGAAAGAATCAACAAACGAATCAGTAAATCAGACAAATGTTTGGTTAGACTTTGAATCTAACCCTGACAATGCCTACCGTGAAATCTTCTGATCCACAAAAAGAATACACCAAAACTGGTTCAGCCCGTTTTTAATATAAAAGATCTTTTAGAACAGAAAGAAGCATATGCAAAAAAGAAAAGAAAAAAAAGACTTTACTTTATAATTTTACTACTGCTCTCAGCAAAGGCAAGAATCCATCTCTTAAGGATACAAAGTTACTGTAAAGTCACGCTAAAAGCATAGATTCCAGCCAGATCACCGAAGTTAAGCAGCGATGAACTTGCTCAGTACTAAGATGGGTGACCACTAGGAAACAGCAGGTACTGTGAGCAACCTGAGGTTTGTGTGCCATACTAAGCAAAGCTTAGTGGATAACAACAGATGACTGAAGTAAAGCAGTCATGAACCTGTTCTGTTTTGATAGTTTGGTTTGGTTTCTTTGTTTAATGGCATATCAACTCTTTTTAGGTTATTTAATGCCAAAGCCATTCTCCTAGAAGAACAGTAATGGTACTATTTATAGTAATGGTACTATTTATAGTAGCCATTCTCCTAGAAGAACAGTAATGGTACTATTTATAGTACCATTACTTCTAGGAGAATGGCTTTGGCATTAAATAACCTAAAAGAGTTGAACAGTAATGGTACTATAAATAGTACCATTACTGTTCTTCTAGGAGAATGGCTTTGGCATTAAATAACCTAAAAAGAGTTGATATAGCTGTGAACGTAATAGTGCGACTGGAGAGTCCATAGCTGTGAACGTAATAGCGCGACTGGAGTACGAACTCGCGTACTACGATTCCGCAGTCCAACGCTTTAACCATTACACCACGAGGACACCCCCTGTTCTGTTTTGAGGTGGGTGATCACGTAAGAACAGTAGATACAATAAGTAACCCGAGGTCTGTGTGACAAAGTAAACGATAACAACGGATGACCGAAGTTAAGCAGAGATAAACCTGCTTTGTTCTGAGATGGACTGTGGTCTTATGCTAGTTATGGAGCCCAATGTAGTGTGACTACTAGTCACAGTACTTGTTGTGGCTATTATGTTCGTGACTACTACATTAGCTTCCGACTGTTTGCTTTGTTAAATCATTCCGTGCCCACACTGTGTTTGAAAGATCCACGGAGGTGGGATGGCACAATTCAGCCGTATCTTCTTCTGACGGCCAGGTAATATGAATGGCTAGATTGTCTAGTAACTCAAAGAATAGAGAAAACCCGTTGTTTAACAACAACAAAAAAATCGTTTTTATTGAAACACGTTTGTGAGACAATAAATAACAAACAAACGATATTTGCTTTCCTGGCAAAAAAAGAAGAAAGAATATCGAGACAGGAACAGTGATGATGTTAGAATGACACTAATGTCTCTAAAGTCGGGGACTTTGAATTTTTGTAAAGTCTGAAGGCTGTTCGGAGTGTCTCGGGTCTAGAATGGAAAGGATGCTTCTTTGGCAGTCTTGAGTTTCTTCTTGGTCCCTTTTCTAATCCTCTCTGAAGATTCGTTTTTCCATCCCATTTTTTATAGATCAATATCTGGACTAAGAAAGGTTTCTGATGGGTTGTCTAATAAGAGACAATTAGAAGTCATATTCCCATTGGTCAGCCAATCCTAGTTCAGGATTTTATCTTACAGGTATAGGGAAAACCCTTTTTAAATGTTTTGACCAATGGGAACAGGTTTAGAGCTATGGGGTTGAACAAAAAATTCTCAGGCTTACCTGACTGGATGAGTCATGCCCATCTCACCTTTATTTAAGGTGGAGCAAAATTAAATCTCCCTTTTGACATTGACCTCTAAGATAAGGACTAGAAAAATAGGTTTTACGAAATGAGCCGTTTCATCATTATGATCGATGAAGTTAGTTTTCAACCGAAAAAAAAAAAAAATTCGCTGACCTTTAAAATCAAAATCAATTTTCTCGCACTTAACTAACCTTTAGGAACAGTCAACCAGCTTTTTAGGTCAATTTAAGCCTTGAACAAAAAGATCCTTATTTTAAGGATCTTTTTGTTTTTGATATATATATATATATATATATATATATATATATATATATTAATTTTCATATATTTCATGAATTCTAATGTTTACGTATTAATTATTTAATCGCACGTCGTGTCACAGAGTGACCATTTAGAAATAGCAGTTACAATAAACAACTTGAGGTTTTTGTTGCCAGACCAAGCAAAGTATAGTGAATAAAAACTGATCACTAAACTCAAGCAGCAATGAATTTGCTCAGTGCTGACATGGACGACCACTTAAGAACAGCAGGTTCCGTAAAGAATGTGAGGTCTGTCAGCCAGGTGAAGCAATACTTAATAAATGATTACGATGACAATGATACAGACTTACGGTCAACTGAGGTTGAATATACCGGCCCTCATTAGATCATAGAAATGAACCTTCTCCATGGTGTAGTGACTAATGTGCAGAACTGCGACATCTTAGTAAACGATTTCGAACTCCAGTCGCGCTATGACATTAACTTTCGGACTAATACTCTTGGGGAAAGGTACGAACCCCTTTATCTCTCCAGCTATAGGTTAAAATAGTACTACTACTATTCTTCTACCAGGATGGCTTTGGCTATAAATAATCCACGAAAGTTGACATGCCAGTAAAGAAAGAAACCAAATTTAAAGCTGGTTTACTTTGGCTTGGTTTAGTTTGATTTTATGGCATATTGTTGGTTGTTCAATGCCAAATCCTGTTTTTACATATATATTAAATATATTATTTGTATACATATTTTGTAGATACACACAGTTAAATAATCAAACATTTCTATTTCTAACGATTCAATTTAGCATCAGTCAACAAAGTTAAATGTTTCCAAGTATTTTATGTATCATTAACAATTCAATAAAACATCAGTCATTTGTTCACAAACAGTTAAATGATCAAGCAGTTCTATTTTTAACAATTTAATTTAGCATAAGTTATTTTTTGCACTCAGTTTAAATATCAAACAGTTTTTTTACCCATAGATAGAGCCCAATCAGGTGCTACCACTCTGAGCCAGGGTGGACCTGGGAGTGATGGCAATGAATGAAGTACACCGCATTCCTCAAAGCTCCAGCTTTACTGGAGCCTCACCATCAGATTGTTTAATGTCATATCCAGAACACTCGTTGAGTAGAGGGGTCTTACCCAACTACAGAGATGCAGTCAGTGTATTCTATATCCCCAGCCGAAAGAGCGGTTAATGCCTGTGTACCAAACTAAACAAAACTTGATAAATAACAACAAAATCACGGTACAAGTTCAAATGGAGGCGTGTTTAACATAACGGTTATCGTCATAGCAAATGAAATCGGTGACCATAACTCAAAACCTATATGAGACTTATGGATAAATTGTCAGACAGACTGGTTTTTACCTTGTAGTGATATCCTGCTCGTAGTAGAATGGTTGGGTCAATACATACTTTATAACATCTCTGACAATGAGCGATCTGGTGCTTGAAATAGACTGAAGACAGTTATAAGGCTCATGTCCAAAAGTGTCCAAAGGGAAATGCACAATTTTGGGCAGGTACCTAGATTAAGTGAAATCCAACAAGCTTCGGAAATACATGATTTAATGCCTTTCACAATCTCATGTCTAAGATGTATGGCCACAAATCATCAACAATAACTCTACGGTGGTTTTTCTAAGTTACTCAATAATAACAATATAAGAAAGCACTGGAAGGAGCACTATAACAATCTTTTTAACTGGCCGTTCAACGTTGATTTTAGATTTTTGCAAGAGTGAGATCTATATTCAGTCAAAGAAGTGCTGGAGAACATCCCTTGAAGTAACAAGAGATGTTAATCAAACGAACTGTGTTAAAAAAAAACATCAGTTAGAAACTGTTGAAATTGGGTGCTCCAAAGCTTATTGAACTATTGCATGAAGAGTCTTATTTTTGTTTGTTATGCCTTCTTGGGCTTTTCCCGTTTTTTCCATCTTCTCTTTTGCCCAGTCTGCTGGGGCTGTAGAATACACCGACTGCTATTCTGCGGGGGGGTAAGACCCCTCCCCTACGAGTGTACTGGATATGACACTGAACAATCTGATGGTGAGGCTCCAGTAATGCTGGAGCTTTGGTGAATGTGGAGTACTCATTCATTGCCATCGTTACCAGGTCCACTCTGGCCCAGAGTAGTAGCACCTGATAGAGTCCTATCTCTGGGTCAAATAGAACTAAACTGTGTACTTATGCTAAATTAAATTGCTTGAAATAGGACTGTTTTGACATTTAAACTGCATACTTCTGCTAAACTAAATTGCTTGAAATAGAAATGTTTTGACATTTAAACTGCGTACTTATGCTAAACTGAGTTGTTTGAAATAGAACTGTTTTTATATGTTAAACTGAAATTATTTGAAATAGAACTGTTTGACTAAATTGAACTGCTTGAAGTAGAAATATTTTTGACAATTAAACAGTATGCCTATGCTAAACTGAATTGTTTGAAATAGAAATGTTTATTTGTATAAAAATGGATTTGGCATTAAATAAACTACAAAGGTTTATATGCCATAAAACCCAAACAAACAAAACATCTTCTCATATCACCCTTTAAAAAAAGAATCTTTGCTCAGAATATATGCAATATTAATGAAATAACTGTTCTGTTCAGTTGTTCATCCGATAGTTCCTCAAAATGCCATCTTAAATTCTTTTTTATTATTGCATTATTTCTGAAAACTTCTAATTGCTGTCTGAATTTCTGAAACGAAGCCTGAGGATTTTTATCACTAAGGCTTTTCGGACTATCGTCTTCATCTTTATTGTTATTTTCACAACGTTTCGGTCGATATGTCCGCATGCCTTCTTCAGGTGTTTGTCGAACTCGGAAACCTACACGGAACTTTATTGAATCCACGGGGGTCGCTTGTTCTGATTCCGTAAGCCATAATCGGGTACAAGTATTAAGTATTCCTGTATTGTTATTCGCCTGCAGTCAGGATTGAACCTGCAACCAACGCCTATAACCGTTTCGTTATGTGTCCTGCTGGAGAAATATTGAAAAAATATCTACCATTATTCGAAGTTTCATAAGTTATTTTGAAAGTTTCAAAAACATAACCTCTCATTCTTCTTACTAGTAAAGTATTTAATCTTATTTTCTTTAAACTCTCCTAGTATATCTCGGTCTAAGTTAAATAAGCACGACTGACGAGGAGTGCTGCTTACTTCTCTGTTCAAGAAAAATCCCAAAGATCTTTGGGATAATTAGTTTCTTTACTCTCTATTGGAAAGGTATTTACCGAGATCTTTCTCAACCAAAGGGAAGTCCTTGTTGCGTAATAGCCAAAGTACTGTACAACGGCCTCGAAGTAACCCTTTTAAACCCGTTATAAAATAAAATTACATCAGCCATTCTTTCGCTTTGAACGTACCACTGGACATTTTTCCTGCAAGTCGCTTACAGGAAAAGTGCATTGAACAAGACCTTAACCTCTATCTGTATTTCATAGTCCTCACAAAATCTTTAAACACCGTTATTCGGGCCCTAGAGGAAGTTCCTGTGGAGTAGTAGAAAAAGTACTGGACAACGACATTATAGTAAGCAAGTTCGATCTCCAGTCACGCTATTACGAGTTCACTTCCGGAATGATACCTTTTTGGAAAAGTATTAACCTCGTTATCCCCGAGCTATGGGTTAAATAATACTACTACTATTCTTCTCTAGGAATGGCTTTGGTATTAAATAACCCTCGAAGAATGATATACCATTAAACAATTTCTCATTCCTTCTAACTTATTTTCTTTCTTTTGTTTATTCAAGTAGATTTCAGTCAACCGATTGTCAAATCGCGAACACAACTAATGCCATTATTCTGAATCCATGGACAAGCATTAAACAAAAAAAAAAAAAAAAACTAACTAATCCATATTTTGGCGCCTTGTTCATAGCTGATCGTGCTAAACTGGTTCTTCAATTTAATTTTATCTCTCTGTCTACAATCCAAAATAGTTGAAGCCATTTACACTTTTTAAGTTCTTACCATTTAATGATCTAATGATGTTTTCTGATTATTTGAAAACAATGGACTCAGCTCTTTAATCACTGACGTGGAGACCGATTTGTTTTGCAGCCTCCTCAACTCGTTGCAGTTGTAGTTCAGCTCCCTTAATCGTACAAGATGTAAACGCAATACCATCTGCATCGTCGGTATCCGTTCGTATAATAGCAGGATGACGTCTGCTTTTTCGATGAGTTATTTAAAAAAATCTGTTTTTCTGCATTTGATGTTGCTATTTTCAATGTGTAATCCAAAGCTATAATGAAAAGGGAAAGTGCAAGAGTGTCACCTTTTAGTACACCCACAAAGATCACAAAGACATCTGTGTCGCCATCAGTTGAAAATAATTGAGCTGCAGTACCTTGGTGGAGAATGTTGATTTCCCCTACGTTGATATCTGGAATGCAGAATGCCCTAAAAACCTGCGTCAATTTTCCACGAATCAAATGCTTTCCTGAAATCTACAATTGTTATAACAATTCTTATGTTCTGATCTTTGATACCTTCAATAAGCATTCAATAAGCATTCGAATTGTTAGAATGTGTCAGTATGAAAAAAAAACGTATATCATTCATTATCGAATGTGTTCTTGTTCGAAGATGCTTTGTTCAAGGGTATATTTGAAAGTGAGTATTACGCTTTTGTAAGATGACAATGCTAAGTCTTATAGCAGCTCAATGACTAGACAAGCAACCACGGCACATGAAAGGACAACATTGCTTCATCCACCCTAAAATCCTGACCTGAGCCTTTGTTTGAGCGCATTAACAATTCACTCTGAAGACTTCAATTTTCCAATTTAAGTGGTTGATTAATTGATTCATTGATTGATTTTAACGACATCTCAAAGAGTCTGGGGTTAGTTTACGTCTACAGATTGTAATCGTGTATTTATATTTATATATTTTGATAAGTTTCTTAAGAGTTTTTTTTTTTACACTTAGCTTAAGAATTTTTACACAAGGTTATATGTTACCCGGTATTTTTTACATAAGCTTTTATGTTACCCGGTATTTTTTACATAAGCTTTTATGTTACCAGGTATTTTTTACATAAGCTTATATGTTACCAGGTATTTTTTACACAAGGTTATATGTTACCAGGTATTTTTTTACACAAGGTTATATGTTACCAGGTATTTTTTTACACAAGATTATATGTTACCAGGTATTTTTTACATAAGCTTATATGTTACCAGGTATTTTTTACACAAGGTAATATGTTACCAGGTATTTTTTACACAAGGTTATATGTTACCAGGTATTTTTTTACACAAGATTATATGTTACCAGGTATTTTTTTTACATAAGCTTATATGTTACCAGGTATTTTTTACACAAGGTTATATGTTATCAGGTATTCCTAACTAATACAAATAACTTTAAAATATCGATTTGACCCATAGATGGATTGGTTGGTAGTGTTTCATGAAGGTTATTTAATGCCAAATTTTGGCCCAGTCAGCTGGGGCTGTAGAATGCACCGACTGCATCTCTGCACAGGGAGTAAGACTCGCCCAACGACTGTCCTGATATGACACTAAACAATCTAATAATGAGGCTCCAGTAATGCTGTAGCTTTGGGGAATCTGGAATACCTCTTCATTTCCATCACTCCCAGGTCCACTATGACCCGAAGTGGTAGTACCTGATAGGGTCCTATCTATGGGTCAAGTAGAACTGGCATTTAAACTGTGTACACATGAGATTTAAACTGTGTGCAAATAAAGGACTTATGCTAAAACTGAATAGCTTGAAATAGAACTGTTTAATCATTTAACTGTGTGTAAAAAAATGACTGATGTTTAATTGATTTGTTAGTGATACATAGCAATACTTGAAAACATTTAACTGTGTGCAAACAAATAATTGATAGCAAATAGAACTATTCGTATTAAATAGAAATAAGTAAAATTAACTAAATGTGTACAAAAATATGAGCCCAAGCTCGTTTAAAAATTTTAACAACAAAATATGTTTATAAATCATATATTTTATATATATGTATAAAAAGGATTTAGCATTAAATAATCTACAATGGTTGATATGCCATAAAACCAAACCAAACCAATGCCAATTCTTGCTTACATATGATTTCTAAGTGAATCGTTTTTAGGTAAGTTTTTAAACGTGCAAGAGCACAATTTTGTTCGCAGTTAAATTATTTCAAGTATTGTTATTGTTTGCATACAGTTTTAAGTGTTGCTATATAACATTAATACTTCCATTTCAAATTAATTATTAGTTTGATTGGTTGGTTGGTTGGTTGGTTGGGTTTTATGGCATATCAACCTTTGTAGATTATTTAACGCCAAAAACATTTTTATGCAAATAGTCTGTTCTATTTCAAACAATTCAGCATAGATTTTGTTTACACACAGTTAAATGTCAAAACAGTTTTATATATAGCAATTCAGTTTAGTGTAAGTACAGTTTCAATGCCAAAAACAATTTCATTTCAAACAATTCAGTTTGGCCCAAGTACGCAGTTTAAATGTAAGTACAGTTTAATTGTCAAAAACATTTCTATTTTAAGCTATTCCATTTAGTCAAACAGTTCTAATTCAAACTATTCAGTTTAGCATAAGTATGCAGTTAGTTCTATTTAACTCATAGGTGCTATCATTCCAGGCCAGAGTAGACCTGGGAGCAATGGCAATGAAGGGGTGCTCCGCATTCCTCAAAGCTCCAGCATGACTGGAACCTCACCATCAGATTGTTTAGTGTCATTTCAGGACATTCGTTGGGAGTCGGTGTATTCTACAGCTCCAGCCGACTGGGCAATACGCAGAGTAAATGTCAAAACAGTTTTATTTCAGATAATTCAGTTTAGCATAAGTACACAGTTTAGATGTCAAAGCAGTTCTATTTTGAGCAATTCAGTTTAGCATAAGTACGCAGTTTAAATGTTAAAACAGTTCTATTTTAAACAATTCAGTTTAGCACAAATACGCAGTTTAACTGCAAAAAACAGTAAAATCAAGAAAGCGTGGTTTAGTTCTATTTAACCCATAGATTGGACCCTTATCAGGTGCTACCACTCCGGGCCAGCAATGGCAATAAAGGGGTACTCCGCATTCCCCAAAGCTCCAGCATTATTGGAACCTCACCATCAGATTGTTTAGTGTCATATCCCAGATACTCGTTGGGGGAGTCTTACCCCCCTGCAGAGAAGCAGTCGGTGTATTCTACAGCACCAGCCGACAGTTTAATATTAGTTTGAACACAGTTGAATAGGTTCAAGTATGATAAAGGATTCAATAGTTCTATTAGAAAGATAGATGGGACCTTAACAGGTAATACTACTAATGGTTAGAGTTGACCTGGGAGTAATGGAAATGAAGCGATACTTTCATACTCTCTAGATCACCAGAACTGGTGCCCAACTTTTATGAACAGTTTAGTGTCATACCCAGGACACCCCATTCTAGGGGGGGGGTTCCCCCTCTGCAAGGGATAGTCAGCGTATTCTTAGCCTCACCGACAGGGCAGATCAATAATAATGAAATGAAAGAGGCAACTCACACATGGCAAAAAAAGCAATTAAGTAGGTTCTATAAGACAGGTATACTTTCCTTCATTCAAGAGTAGAACACCACAACTGAGAAAGAGACTATGTTGAGAACTAGATCTGAAATTCTGATACTTTTGTGTTCGTTTTGATACACTTTGTGTGCTTTTACCATTAAATCTATTCTAAATAGAAAAGGACAGCCATTACTTTTTCGTTACTCTCGTAGATAGATAAATTGATACATAGATAGATCTGAAGTATCGTTTCTTAGAAAAATCCTTGTTTAAATAATATCCTTATACAATGTTCATACTTTAGAGGCACGATTAGCGTCATGGGAAATGGAGTCGGCGGCCCGAGTCCAAATTCTGGACGAGGCTGTTTACGTTCTACTTCGCGCTAATGCCCTTGGGAAAGGCATGAATCCATCTCATCTCACCCCTACCAGCAATGAGTAAATTGTACGGCAGACTGAGTTATTTATCCTTGGTTAGGCAAAGAGTCTAGGAGAAGGAAAACTGTGTATTTAAATCAGCTGTACTCCGCCTTGTTCGTTGTGTTAAATTCTGCTCGAGGCAGAGAGGTTGGATAAATACATTCAATGCAGATACAAAAGTTCCCGATGACATCTATTGCACAATATAAAAGAAATCTTAGAACTGTATTTTACGTTTTCTCAGCTTAATTAACCCATGTACTTTTATCAAGTTTTGAAGAAAATCAGAAGCTGGCAGATTTGGTTTCACATAAATTTATAAAATAAATGTGTCAGAATCAAAACATTTGCATTTCTAATTGACACAGAAAACCCCTACGAGTGATTATGAATAGAAATATTACGAGAAAAATTTTAGGAAAAACTTCAGCATTTCCATTTAAGTTTTTTTTAGTTGCGGTACTGATTGACTGACTCATTGATTTTAAAGGTATGTCAACGTGTTAAAGGTTATTCTATGTCTAGACGTTATGAATCACGCTCATTGTGCATCCATATTTACATTTTTGGGTAGTTGTTTCCTAAGTTTTGTGGGTGGGGTGTTCGGGGGTTCACACGGTCCTATCGAATATGAATGATTTTTAAACAGATCTATTTGACCCATGAATGGGAGTACTTTTCAAGGGTTACAGGAATTCAAGTGATATTTTCTAATTCGGATAACAGGAATGCAGAAATGTTAAACAGACTATTCTTGTCCTGCGATCGAGAGAGCAACAGGCGTGTTTGAATGCTACGTTAGAATAGTAACCTTTTTTTCTGAGTAATGAGATATACAGGCGATTTTGATAATGTCTGTTCTCCTATTGAAAATGCGGCTCGGGAAACTATCAGTTTTGATATAATTTGCTGTGTACTCTTCTGGTCAGTTATATTTGAGTTATCTTTTGTTTCACGTCCTACGATACTTCTTGTCTGGTCAGCATTGGCAAAAAAATAAATAAATAAAATGAAAATAAATGAAAATAAAAACTAGATATGGAAAAATTCTTCGAAAAATTGATTGAATCAAAACTGAAATCGTTTTTTTATAATAGAATATGTAATTCATAAGAAACATGGCATAAAATCATAAGAAAAAAAAAAAAACAGAATTTGATAACTGAATAGTGATCCGATGAATTTGTATAAATAAAAAGCTTTGTCTCGAAACTTTCGCATTCTGCTTGATATATCGCTTTATCTAGAAGGGATCGTTTTCGATTTATAAATTACTGACATACCGTCATAAATCACGGAATTATTTTCCCCCTCTATGAGTTAGATAGTACCACTAATGCTCTTCTAAAAGAATGGCTTTGGCATTAAATAACTCTAGAAGGTTGATATGCCATTAAACAAAGGAACAGAAGCAAACCAGACGGAATTATTAACGTATAAATGTACACTTTTGCTTTTCTATGGATTCAGAATGATGGCATTAGTCAGAGATTTGACAATCCATGAGTGTCGACTGACTTTTCAAATCACTGGAATAAACCAAAGAAAGAAAGAAAGAAAGAAAGAAAGAAAAAAGTTAAAAGGAAAGAGAAATAGAAAATAAGAGAAAAACATGTTAATTTTGTTTTGTTTCTTCGTATAATGGCATATCAACCTCTGAGGGTTATTTAATGTGAAAGCCATTCTTAGAGAAGGATAGTGGTAGTACTATTTAATCTATAACTGGGAGGCTAAGGGGGTTCATACCTTCTCCAAGGGTATTAGTCCGAAATTGGATGTAATAGCGTGACAGGAACTTGAACTCGCTTACTACGATGTCGCAGTTCAATACTTTAGCCACTACGACACGGAGAAATCACTGAAGACGAAAGAAAGGGATAAAAATGAAATACAACAAATTATAGTGAGAGAGGAAAAATGATAAATCGAAAAAGCAATAGAGAAAAATTCATTTATGTATACTACATAATTACTCTCTCTCTCCCTCTCCCTCTCCTTCTCCTTCTCTCTCTCTCTCTTTTTCACACACACACACACACACACACATGCATCAAGTGGTGTCAAATAATGCTCCGTGTTACCATAACAACAGAATTTCCCATTAGTCTGTAGTAAAACCAGATTGCATAACCAATATACAAGGCGCATACGATAAGCTTCCAGAATTTTTTCGTATGGGCATTTAAAATTGTCGTAGACTCTTGAAAACTCAGTATGTTATTGCTATACATCTTATGAGATGATTGACCAATTTTTATGATTTCAGGTTCAAATGAACAGCTACAGCAGCAATTGGAATACATCCTACTAAAGCCTGATTGTCTCTGCTGGCGAATTTCAAAAATGCAATCTGGACGTGAGGAAGAACGATATGCAATAAAATTCTGTTTTAAAATTGGAAAAAATGACACAGAAACGTATGGAATGCTTCAGACTGCTTCTCGACCATCTTGCATGAATCGAGCATCAGTTTTTGAGTGGCATAAGAGATTCAAGGAAGGCAGGGAGTCTGTGAGGGATGATGAGAAGTGTGGGAGGAGTAAGGAAGTCAATACACCAGAGTTGATTGGCCAAACGGTTAGGCTTAGGTTTTAAAGGAATTCAGGTTGAGATTCCGTCGGAAGACACCAGCACTCTTCAAATCGGGTCAGCGGCATTTCCACCAGAACAATACACCAGTCCACAACTCTATCCTTGTCACAGACTATTTGACCAAGATGGGCATTAAGACACTTCCTCAGCCTCCCTATAGTCCAGATCTTGGTTCCTGTGACTTTTGCTTATTCCCTAGGGTCAGAGGCTGTCGTTATGAGACAATTGAGGAGATGAAAGAGGCTGTGACGAAGGTCATTGACACGCTCACACAAGAGGACTTTCATGGGGCCTTCCAGAAGTTATTGGAAGGGTACAGCAAGTGCATTGCAGCCGGAGGAGATTACTTCGAAGGGGACTAGAGTTTCATGTGTGTACTATCAATAAAAGTTCCCATACGAAAAAAGTCTGGAAACTTATCATATGCATCTCGTACTTTGATTAACGAATTATTAACGAGATGACAATTTTCTATTTTATCTAAAAACTCGGCGGTGGAATTTAACGAGATTTTTCGAGAATGATGGCAATAGTCATATGCACGAGCAGCGTAAGAATTGTAAGGTTCCACTAAAATACACAGAAACTACAGCCATTTACCTAATTTATTTAAATTCTAACTGTTCCAAATTATTAGTGAGATGTAATTAAAACTCATGTTAACAAGAAAATGACGCTTTAATTGCTTCACATACAGATTTTTATAGATGCATACTGTAAGTAAGGTAAAGTTGTCTCCCTTTAGTCGAGGGTGACCGGAAGGCTCCCTTTTCGATAACTACTACACCGAGGTGTAGGGGAGGGCGCTACTCCTTTCCCCAGATTGTTTCACATAACCCTTGATCCTTACCTTATAATGCTGAGCGTTAAGCAAGGTAGCATCAAGTATCATTTTGGGGTCTTTAATATGAATCGACCGAAGATTGAACCCAGGTCTCCCGGGCCATTGGCGAACACTCTAACCATTATTCCAATGTCCGCATGAAATAAATAAAAACCAACAAATAAAGTTCAAAAAGATAGTGGAGCTAATTAATAAGGGATATGAGATACATTTATTGAAATGGCTTCTATCAGGCGATGGTCCATAGAACATGTGAATTTCTGGACCTCATTAGATGCAACTCCATGTGATATATTCCCTATTGCCTACCACAGGTCTTCCTTATTTGGCATCTCTTCACGTAAACTCGTTGCTTCAAAATGTCCCACAAGTTTTTGATTGGAGAATTGGCCGATAAGTTCATCGTTCGAGGTCCACAGAATCCTAATTTTCGCGGGTACACCTTTGTTTTCTGTGTTGGATGAGAAGGAGTATGATCTTGCATATGATGGTTCTCCTGAAGGTGATCCCTTGTTGTTGGTTTTTTTAACCAAGATTCAAGGTGCTCTCTTAGGAAGGTTATATAAGCATCTGCAGTTATTTTAATATCTTCTGGCACTTACCACGGACCAACCATGATACCTCCAATAATACCAACCCAAATTACTTCCAATTTGTTGGCGTCTTAAACATTGATGACGATCTCGTCCGTTTACGATATATCCCTTGCTTCAGCTATCAGGACCATTAGGAGCAGCATGAAATTCATCCATGAACAAAACCTTCGAGAAGTCGACCTTTATTTTAACTTCTACCCATTTCACAGGCCTTTTCGCGTTTATTTATGCAATGGAAGCGTTGTCACCGGTCTCGTTGATGTTCTGAACGTTTTTAGAAGACGACGTCAAGTAGTTCAGGACGCAACTGTTTCTCAAATGCGTCTAAAATGTTCTCTGCCAGTCAGCTCTGGGTTATTCACAACCTAACATCTAATTTGAGAAAGAAAACGTTTGGAAACAATCCCAGATTGCTTTTATAGGCCCTTTTACGTACTTTCGTAGGAGCTCCAACATTTTTTTTTCACAGTTTGGTGATATTTCCCAATTATTTGGGATATTTCTAATGTTGATTCACCTTTTGCAAGTTCAGATGTTATAATAGACCACTAAGGAGCGGTCAAGTTACATTTGCGATCAATAATTGCACAATTACGAAGTCACTTGTTAATTATCTGGAACACAGAAGTATCGTGTTACTCATGCAAACGGATTCAGTTTGTCTAAACTTGCAAAGAAACTTTGCAAGAGTTTTTTTTTTACATAGCACGCGGTTACACACAAACATTTTCCTTTTTCATTACACAGACACACATAAATATATGTGCGTATGTGTGTATGCGTGTGCGTGTGTGTATGTGTGTGTGTGTGTGTGTGTGTGTATGTATGAACAAAAAATAGTTGAAAAAGTTTTTTCTAAAACAAAAGTGCTCAAATGCTGACGTGCAGAGCAGAATAAAATCTAGAAGAAAAAACCGATATCTTACCTCTTCTGTACGCTTCACCTATTAAATATACGATCATCAGGTGAAACTCAGAAGACTTCCTAGTCTCATCTCACGTTCGCATTTATAATACGTTGAACTTTTGGTCAAGAAATCAATATAAAGAGATTATATATATATATATATATATATATATATATATACATATATATATACATATATATATATATATATATATATATATATATATATATGAAGAGTAAATAAAGGATTGTAATCCGACAATATGTAGAAAAACTGATAACAACGATCCAAGTGGAAGGAATGATTTATTAACGGGTCGACACTATAGCGTTTCGGTTCTACTGAACCATCATCAGGACCATGAGGGGTGATATTAATAATTTTAAGTTAACGATGGATGTTTAAAAATGTGAAATACAAAAACCTACGGGAAAATATGTATAGTAAGAAAAAGTTAGCCGTTTATATATATGTATGAATAAAGTAGAAAAAAACAAGATAATCCAAATTCAATGTATTTATTTTGATGGAAAATCAACGTTAGGCGTTTCAGTTTTAATAACCTTTATTTTAATAACCATCTCTGTATAAACAACATCTTTCATTATATTAAAGTCCTGATGAAGGTTATTAAAACCGAAACATTTAACGTTGACTTTCCATCAAAATGAATTTATCAAATTTGGATTATTTTCTTTTTTCTTCTTTCTTCATATTGATGGACTGGAGCATTGGTCTAATGGGTAGTGTGTTCGTCAATGGCCTGGGAGACCTGGGTTCAAATCCCAGGTCGAGTCATACCAAAGACTAAAAAAATGGTACTTGTAGCCACCTTGCTTAACACTCAGCATTATAAGGTAGGGATGAAGAGTAAAGTGGAACACTCTATAGAAAAGTGTAGCGTCCTCCCTTACGCCTCGATGTAGTAGCTAATGACAAAGGGAACCTTTGGGTCACCCATGACTATGGTCGCTAGCTTCCCTTTTATATATATGTATAGGATAAGACCAAAGATAAATTCTCTTCCCGCCTCCCTATATCAGCTTCATAACTAAATTTCGTGTATTTGGAAGAAAATACAATCTTCAAATGAAAACATGCATTATTTTAGACTTATCCTGCTCTACTAGGTAGTATTTGAACACTTTTTTTTTTAAGATAAACATTTTTATACCGATTTGTTCATTCACTAATAATATATGTGTGTGTGTACGTGTGTGTGTGTGTGTGCGCGCGCGCACGCGCGTGTTTGACATTGTATTTTATATACAAGTAGATTGCAAACTCTTTATGTTTGCAAGCTTTTGATTAAATATCTCATTCATAATATGTATATGTGTATGTTGTGAGTGTATGTATGTATGTATATATAGTATATATGCGCGCATATGTGCAACGCTGTGAACAGTTCGAAACCTTTGGTATGTGGTGATAAGTAATCATTGTAAAGCCTATCCAAAAGTAACCTGGAATTATACAGACGAGAGGCGTTTTGCCTTAGAGATTTTAACGGCCCAGTCAACCGGAACACTGCAAACTCAAGGAATCTGAACCGTAGTTCTCTGGCAAAATGCCTGGGACTGAGATATTTTGTACACCTAAATACACACATAGTATACGTGGCTAAATCAATATTTTCTAAGCACAGCTTCGACTGTTTAAAGGTTACGGCTTTTTGATGCTCACTAAGGCACGAACTAAGGCATCAACGGAAGGCGAGCAAAATTAATACACCTGTTTTTGTTTTATCTCTACTTATGCATATGCATATAAGGGTACATCTTAATTCCATCTCTACCTCAGACTTCTTCACAGTTCTCTGTAATACTAAGACCTTCCTCGAGGTCTGTAATACATGTAATGTGATGCACCGTATCCGGTCCAGCTGACGTGTAGGCAAAGAGGTTGAATTTAGAGTTATTATTCTCAGACTTTTTTATATACTAATTTTAGTAAATTCAGATATTTTACCTATAGCACACACACATATATATATATATTAAGTATAAAACAAGATATAAAATACGATAAAACTAACGATTCAGAGTTTGACGCTTTCGATCCACAGATAAACTAATATTCATCAGGTCTGACTTTTTCAACTGAAAAAATACTCCTTTTTAATACTTTTTTTTACTTATGCGACTATTACGTGGTTAACAGTGAGGTTAGAGAATTGTGTTCGTTGTATGTTCATATTTGCACTTTTTGCGTGATTGTTTTATAGGTTGCATTTTGAGGTTGTTTAAGTCGTTTTGTTTCTGTACACGGGTATGTGATATCAAATATTCCTAATACAAATTATTCATGGTTCGGGAGACCTGGGTTCAGTCCCAGGTCGCGTCATACCAAAGACTTTTAAAATGGTACTTGATACCTCCTTGCTTAACACTCAGCAATATAAGGTACGTATCAAGGGTACGGTGGAGCAATCTAGGGAAAGGAGTAACGCCCCTCCTACACTTCGGTGTAGTAGCTATTGAAAAAGGAGCCCTCGACTACGGTCACCAGCTTTACTTTACTTGTATAGTTTCAAGTAATTAATAATCTCTAGAAAATAATCATAACATCTAATTCTTAATACAAATAAGTTACTGCTTAATGGTATCAAGTATTCTTACAAGTACTTATAATTTTCAAGGTACTACCGCTCCGGGTCAGAGTGAACATGGGAGTAATGACAATGAAGGAGTGTCTCCACACTCCCCAGATCTCCAGTATTGAAGACTCACCATCAAATGCAGGTTAGTATCTTAGCTGAGACAGACCTTTTTGCGGAGGTAGAGTCTTATCCCTCAGCAGGAGATACAGTCAGCGTATTCTAAACCTAACTGATAGAACGGATAATGTTGATGAGAAAGCGTGATATCAATAATTTGGAACTACTGTCATGAATGAAAAGTTGAGTTTTTGCGTGGTATAATGGTTAGTGAGTTCGTCTCTTACTAAATGCTCCATATGCTCGACTCAAGCCAAACAAAGCTAAGCTTAGTGAACGACAATTACTGGTGGATTTAATCTACACCATTCTTGCAGCCTGATGCCAGGTCTTAACTAAACTTAGTTTTTAAGGTGTTCTTCGCGCGGTGCCTAGGTTACAGAGCATGACCTGCAGTTTATTGTTTTTAGTGAGTGATTCTTACGGGGTTCTTCATAACAACTGGTCTTGTGCTATACTAAGCTGAGCTTAGTAAATGTTAGTTCCTGCCAAGTAAAAAAATAATAAAAAGCTCGCAAGACGATAACTTTATCTCCAGCAAAATACTGCAACTGGGTAATTACAAACGGTCGAAGACGTTCTTCTCACAATTGGAAATATTGCCAGAAGTCTTCAAGTGACACTGCCCTCAGTTTGTTCGTCAAGTTATGCTGCATACTCTAAACAATTCTCAGATGGCGGCAACAAAGGTGTTTTGATTTGTTTTGTTTAGTCTTTTTAATTTTTAATTTGTTATTTTCGGGAACAAGAAATAATCACGAGGAATCAGATTAAGGAAATTAGGAAACTATAAGTAAGTAAAGTTGGCGACCGTATTAGAAGGCAACCTGAAGGCTCCCTCTCCAATAGCTACTACACCGAGGTGTAAGGAAGGGGGCTACTCCTTTCCTTGGATTGCGCCACTTTACCCTTGATACGTACCTTCTAATGCTGAGTGTTAAGTAAGGAGATATCAAGTACCATTTTTTGAGTCTTTGGTATGACTCGACCAGGGATTGAACCCCAGTCTCCCTGGCCATTAGCGAACACTCTATCCTATGGGCCAATAGTACCGCAAAAATATCCTTTTTAACCAAAAATCATTCGCAGTGTGTGTCTAGAAAAGATGGATACCGATTTTTTGTGTGTATGGCGATAAAGTAATGAGACACGATTTTTTTCTCACGATTTTTAAAAAAAATCAGCTGATCAATGGTAATTCATCGTCAACCATCAATATCGATTAGATATGATGAGAGTCCTAAATAATGTTGCATTTTTCTTAGTTCCGGTCGACTAGAATGAGATTCATCTTCCAAAGCTCTCAAACATCCAATATAACATATGCAATCTTGATCTCTATAAACCTGTATTTACTGGTTTAATGTTTTTGTTGCATTATGCTGAAATTCGACTCGGAGTCTGATCTTACGCCCTGTCAGCGGATCTTGGAATACGCTGACTGTATCCCCTGTTGAAGGGTAAGACCACCACACAATAAAATAGAGATGTCCTGAATATAATAATAAACTGCATGCGATGGTGAGACTCCAGTTCTGGAGATCTGGAAAGTGTGTGGTACCCCTTCATTGCTATTACTCCCTGGCCCACTCTGACTCGGAATGGTAATACTTGTTATGGTCTCATCACTAGGTCAAATAGATCTATTCAAAAATTATTCCTATTCGTTTGGACCGTGTGCATAAAAACTTTTAAGAAACAACTACACAAGAATATAAATATAAACGTGATACTCTAACTTCTGGACATAAAATAATCCTGGACAGGTTGACATGCCGTTAGAATTAATCAGAGTTTGATCTTGCAACACTCTTAGCCAAGCACACCCACAATAATCCAACGCAAACTCAGAGACGCAAAATGGGCACCTCGGGTGGTGTAATGGTTAGCAAGGTAGACTAGCAAACCTACACGAGTGAGTTCGATTCTCATTGGGTGCTCCATTCATGTGGCCTTGTGCTACATCTAAGCAAAAAGCTTAGTAAATTAACAAACTCAGAGACGCAAAAACTAAAAAAAAGTAAACATTTTCACACGTGTTCATGGTTAACATTGATTTCTAATTAGAGTTGCTAACCTGAAAAATAAAATTAAAAAATCAGTCTCATTACTTTCTACACTAACTTCAAAGTATGCGTTATTAAAGTGAGGGACTATACCACACAACGGGATGCCAGCGACCTTCAACTATTCAGCAATGAATTGAAAACTTCACATGTCGATAAGGTGCTTAATAGCCTCAGTGGCATAGAGGAATTTGAGATGCGAGATAAAATGCTTTTTCTTTGTTTTGGGACGGAAAATGAAATGACATTTAAATATTCTTTGCCCCTAAACTTCCATCCCACCCTCACGACTAGGAAAGTTATGACCTATAGAGAAAGGGAGAAATAGGTAGAGTGAGTGGAAGAACAAGAGAGAGAGAGAGAGAGAGAGAGAGAGAGAGAGAGAGCTATATACAAAGATAGCACTTTATACATTGCTATGGCTGCCGTCGATGATGTTCTAGAACCCCATGTTTATATGTTGTTGTTTTCTTTTTTTTTTTTTTCTTTTTCTTTTTCTTTTCGCTCTTACATGTCTTTTCCATTAGGATTCTGTCTTATTATTCTTCCGTCTGCTTATACACAAACCATTTTTCCCGCGCTCCAATCCTCCACCTCCAACCTCCTACTTTACTACTGCATTTTCCTTTCTTTCATTTAAAAAAATATATATATCCCTCCCCACACACACTCCCAACTCTATTGGATTTTTTGTTATTTATTTATTTATTTATTTTATCTATTTATTTATTTATTTTTTGAGGGAAATGCTTGATGGAGAGCATTTTATTTTATCTGACACATTTCCTGTTAAAGCAACTAAAACCTCTCTCTCTCTCTCTCTCTCTCTCTCCACACACACACACACACACACACACACACACACATATACAAGCTCGTATGCATATATGTAACACATACTATTCGTGTCATATGTATGTATATATATATATACATATGTGTGTGGGTGGGTGTGTGTGTGTGTGTGGTTTCTTTGTTTGGTTTCTTTGTTTAATAGCACATCAAGCTTTTAGGGTTACTTGATGCCAAAACCATCCTAGTAGAAAACCAGTTGTGGTACTACTTAACCCGTGGCTGAAATGAGTTCACACCTTTCCAAAGAGTGTTAGTCCAAAAGTAAGGTGATAAAGTTCGAACTCGCTTACAACCCTAACCCTAACCCTAACCCTAACCCACACACACATACATATAAATATATATATATATATATATATATAAATATATATATATATGTGTGTGTGTGTGTGAGTGTGTGTGTGTGTGTGTGCGTGTGCGTGTGTGTAACCCTCATTCAGTATAAAGGTTCCAATTTAATATAAGTTCTTATAATAGCAGAATCCGTAATAACCACTTTATTGGTAGAACATTGGGGATGCTGATTTTGTCTTGCAGAGAGAGGAGTAAGAATTCCATAAAAAATGAGATAGGAGGTTTAGAATTTTTTGAACGCTCCCTATATATATGAGTATGTGTCCTATGTATACGTGTGTGTGTGTGTGTGAGCTGCTCTAAAGTTCTTGATTTGGTTCCTTGGTTCGAGCATTTTCATGCTAAATCCATTCTTGTAAAAGAACAACAGTCGTACAGTTTAACCCAAAGCTGGAAAAGTTCACACCTTTCCCAGGTTATTAGTCCGAAAGTGAACGTAATAGCACGACTGGAATTCAAACTCGCTTACTACGATGTCGCTTTCTATGCCACGGGTAATCTTCCTCTAGTGTTCTGTTATATCAGGTCGGATAATCTGTACTCCTTCGAAAGCAAAGCCCAAAAGTGGTCAGCAATTATGAAAAAGTGAGCCGATTTGCCAGATGTATTTTATATATGAGCATTACGTATGGCACTTGAAGAAAATTCCCCACAAGAAAAATATGTCGACATATCCACATGCCACACGCAAAAAGCATTGCGTTCCGTCACAAACGCATATGTAATTGCTCGCATACCATCACCATCCCTACATTCAGTAAATGATTGGATGCATTCTTATTAGACTCAGGGGTGGGGTTGGTAGGTTAGTTGTTTGGGTTTTATTGCATATCAACCTTTGTAGGTTATTTAATGCCAAATCCACTTTTATACAAATAATCAGTTCTATTTCAAACAATTCAGTTTAGCATGAGTATACAGTTTAATTGTCAAAAACATTTCTATTTCAAGCTAATCAGTTTTAGTCAAAAAGTTCTAATTCAACCAATTCAATTTAGTATAAGTATAGATTTTGTTTACACACACATAAATGTCAAAACAGTTTTAAGCAATTCAGTTTAGTAAAAGTATTCAGGTTAGCATTAGTACACAGTTTAGTTCTATTTGACCCATATTTGACCTATCAGGTGCTACTACTCCAGGTCAGGGTGGACCTGGGAGCAATGGCAATGAAAGGGTACTCCGCATTCCCCAAAGCTACAGCATTACTGGAACCTCACTATCAGATTGTTTAGTGTCATATCAGGACACTCATTGGGGGAGTCTTACCTCTCTGCAGAGAAACAGTCGGTGTATTCTACAGTCCCAGCTGACTGGGCAAGTAGGGGGTGGGTAGGAGTAAACATTTTTATTATTCAGAGTTTTGGGACGATTCTTTTAATCTTTATTGTTATATTATCAACGTTTCAGCTTTCTGCAGGTGTTTCTTGTCGAACTCAGGTGCCTACACAGAACTTCTAACCTTTATTTAATTCACAGGAGTCGCTTGCTCTGGTTCCGTTGACCATAACCGGATACAAGTGTTAAGTATTCCTATATTGTTATTCGCCTGCAGTCAGGATTGAACCAGCAACCTCCAGATGATTGTCACTTAGAAGCTTAGGGAACCAACACCTATAACCGTTACGCTATATGTCCTGAGGTAAATATTGTTCTTCGCAGAGAAAGATGGAACTCATCGAGGTGGAATCTTTATCAATAAACAATAATTGACGAGAAACCGTATTGTTGCAAGACATAATTAATTACAAGACGTAACAGAATTGTTGTTGCAAGATGTAACAATCCTTTTTTAATTTACTAACAACTTTTCTGACTGAAATAATTATAACATAAATTCAAACAGAATTGATTTGCTGTACAGATAGTGGTTAACATGCTAGACAGTACTAAGCGAGTTTAAAATTCAGTGATACTATTACGTTCACTGACGAACCAATACCCTTGTGTTTGGATTGGTTTGTCTGTTTTACGGTATATTAACCTCAGCGAGTTATTTAATGCCGATATAAGTATGCATTAAAAAATTGCACACAGTTGAATGGTTTCAAGTATTAATATTTTATCGTTTGAATGAAATGGTTTCAATAATTAATATCTAACACTAATAATTCTATTTTCACACAGTTGAATGTTTCCAAGTATTGCTATTTGACACTTTTCATTCTATTCGATATTAATTATAATCCCTCGTAAAATATTGAAGAATTCTATTTGACAAATAGATGGGACCCTAACATGTACTGGCACTCTGCTGTAATATAATGGCCGAGGGATTTCGTTTTATGCCTTTGGGTTTAGTTAGGCTGAGAACCTTTCGGCTCAGCACATGGGTTAGTTAGGGGCAAACTTGAGTGCAGGTGTTAACGTGAGCGCGGGGAGGATGTGTCGTTCATAGATGTCAAAATAAAAATCCGATAGAAAGGTTGACCAGTGGATGTGAATGACGTCATGCACCGGAAGCGTACGCGCAGAGGATTTTGATAAAGTCAGTTAGTTGAGTTGAGTCCTGCCTCGGGAGAAGACGGTTGACTTTCGCTTGCTCGCGGAGACCTTGGGCAGGTGTCGCACGAGATGGGGGGCAGATGAAAAAGCCAGAATAGAAAGAATGTGTATCTCTCTCCTTATGTCGAAGAACCTTTAAACTCAAAGGCAATAAAAAGTTTCGTACCTGAACTAAGAAGTCGTTAGTGTTTCTCGTGTTTCGAGATTTCTATGTTCTATGTATATATATATATATATATATATATATATATATATATATATATGAACATTATATGTCCATTTCGCGTAGCCGTATCTGGCTATGGAACACCGCGACAGAGTGGACATGAGAGTATTGGTAATGAAGGGGTACTCCATATTCCTCTAAACTCCAAGATTGAAGTCTCGTCATTAGATGCAGTTTAATGTCATACCCAGGACACTAAATGGTATCAAGTATTGCACTCTAACTCTAATAATCCTATTTACCCAACCCCTCCGCTCGGGCAGGATATGACACAAGGTCAATTTTTAAGCGGAGTTTAACAGGTTTCAATTCAGAGTTTTCCTTCTCCTAGACTAGTTGCCTCGCCAAGGATGAAGAACCTTGTTTGTCCTACTATTTACCCATAGCTGGAGGGAGAATAATTGGATTCATACCTTTCCCAAGGGTATTAATGCTATGCGAAATGCAATCAGTCTCGTCCAGGATTTGAACTCGTGTCGCCGAGTCCATTTCCTGCAAGGATAACCATTACACTACGGGTACCTCCTCTAACTCTAATAATTCTATTCAGCATTATTAATTCATATTATTTAGAGTACTCAGTCTTCATCTTTATTGTTATATACACAACACTTCGACCGATATGTCTTTCGGTCTTCTTCAGGTGTTTCTTATCGAACTCGGGAGTCTGTCAGCCCAATGTCAAAATCTAGCCGAAAAAAATTTAAAAGATATATAGTCCATATACTATCAAAGCAATATTCCGGGGAGTTGAACTCTTCGAAAATATCCAAGTCAAACTCCAAACAGAAGACAACATGACCAAGAATTGTATAAATTCCTGCACATGCAGATATGGTAAAATATACAACGGTGAGATATGCTGCTCACTTTAAGAAAGGCAAGAGGACATCGAAAAGCAGTAGTACGAAGTGAAATCGAAAAGTCAAGTATGCCTGACCATATATTGAAGGAAAAGGAAAACCATCAGCTCTTATGGGATGAAGTCAAGATTGTAAATAGAGAAGAACATTGGAGAATAAGATGTCTCTAAGAAGCAGCATATATGTTAGCCTATAAAGTAAAGTTCGCAACCTTCGTCGATGGCGATCCGAAGCATCACTTTTCAATAGCTACCACACCGAGGTTTAACGGAGGGCGCTACTCCATTCCCTGGGTTGCTCCTCTTTACCCTTGATCCTTACCTTATAATGCTCAGTGTTAAGCAAGGCGGAATCAAGTACCATTTTTTGAGTCTTTGGGATTGAACCTCTGTCTCCTCGACCATTGACGAACACTCTACTCATTAGACCAATGGTCCGGTTGTGTTAGCCTATAGCAAACCAAAAATAGAGGTGAATTTAAGGAACCAGTAATTAAAAAGGAGAGGTTAGATTTTTAAAAAACAAAAAGTAAAAAATCATGCATAATAGTTATAAGTAGAATTACAAAGTCTTGATAAAAAGCATTAGGTTTATAAGTCCCCAAAATTCACTATGAACTGTCCAGCGGGACCCGTGACGTAATGTATATAAACGTTCAGTTCATATAATTCTGCGTGAACATATCTGCAGGTTCAGTCCTGACAATAAAATAACAAGGGATACTTAACATAGCCAAACACTTGAACTCGGTCATGGTTAACGAAATTAGAATAATCTACTCCTGTGTAGGGTTAGGTTTGAAGTTCTGTGAAGGGTCCCGAATTCGACACAAAGGCTCTCGAATTCAACAAGATGGTTCCAAGTTCGATAAAGAAGACCGAAGAGCATATCGACCGAAATATAAATAGCAATAAAGATGATAACAATAGTCCGAATACTTTAAATCATAAATGATCCAGCCTCATCAAAAAAAAAAAAAATTCCAATAATTATTTAGTTGTTTGCACACAGTTAAATTGTTTCAAATAGTTCTAGGGCACCCTTACTCGTTTAAATTGAAAAATTTCTCAAAAAAAAGTGCAAGAGAATTTTCGCAAAAAAATTTTGATTTCAAAAGAAAAGAGATTTACCAGTTTTACTTAATATCAAGTAAAACTGGTAAATCTCTTCTTTTCTGTTGACTTAATTTCTATAGTAATAACTAGCAGAAATACCCATTGTTGACTTGGTTCAGTCAGAACCTTTAAAAATTGTACTGTAATTTATGAAAGTTACTGCTTCGATATTATTGAATGTTTTGGAGCAGAATATCTGCAAGCTCTTATTGCCAGGCTTCGGCCAAAAATCATAATAGAGTCTAATAAACTATTGAATTCAATACTCATTTATCTTAATAAAAATATTGTTAACAATCATGTAAATTATAAATCTATATCCATTCTTGTAACTCAAAAGAAAGGAATATCAGTTTTGTGTAAAAGAAGTGTTTCCTTTAAACTAGATATAATCATGTTTGAATAAAAACTTCTTATATTTTATCTCAATATTTCGGTTTCTAAATTGAAGCAGCCATCACATAGACTGCGACTTTTGCATGTAATATGCAAGTAAATAAAAGTTTGAGGGAAATTATAAAGACATACATATTGAAATGTTTATTCAAGGATAACAACAAACATTAACAATTAAAGATATATTATCATAGTAATGTAACATCTTCATTATAACTATTTATGATACATAACAAATCAAGTATGATGCTGGCAAACTTTATACATACAACATGGCTGCATAAAGAAATATGTTTTTCAAAATAGAGAAGTAAATGAGAAATAATTAAAACATAATGATTTATCAAATAATTAACACTTGAAAATTGTGATTCAGCATTTTTCCCAGTTTCTAATAATCATATCGGTATATTCACCCAGATAAAGATCCTGACATCCAGTAAACATCAGCAATATAATTTTAGGTATTTGAATTTTCAGCGGTGGCGTTTGCCCCTTTTAAACCCCCTTAATCGAACTGAAAGGTAAGTTTCATGCAGCTCATTGTCTTTCTCGTAAGATTTTACATAAGAATATATACTTTTTATGAATCTTTCATTTACTTCCGGCCTATAGATGTACAGATATATACACAGACACACACACACAAACACACACACAGACGTCTAGCTTTATTATATATATATATATATATATATATATATATATATATATATATGTGTGTGTGTGTGTGTGTGTGTGCGTTCATATATATACATATAAATATACATATGTACACATATATATATATACATATATATGCGCATATACACACTCACACATACACACACACACACACATATATATATATATATATATATACACATATGTACATATATATTCATATAAATATATACATATGTATACATCTACAATCACATATTTACATATATATATATATATATATATATATATATACTCATATATATATATACATATATATGCATATACGTACACTCACATATATATATATATATATATATATATATATATATAAACGCATATAGATACACATATATACATATATAGTCAATTATATTCAAAATCCAATATACATATATATATATATAAAACTAAATACACACACACACAAATATATATATATATATATATATATATATATATATATATATGTGTGTGTGTGTGTGTACATATAAACTCATATATACACATATACATTAAAATCAGAGGTATGGGAATTATCACCGCACACGTTTACCCAATTCAAGCCCCCTAATCGCGCTGGAAATTGAATTTTATGTAGTTCATTGTCTTTCTTGTAAAATTTTACATTAGAATACACACATTGTTCTTATGTATCTTCCATGGATTAAATATTATCATAAGATGATGAAATTTTGGAAATCGACTTTACTTCGTACGTAGTAATGTTTTTATTTTCATCGAAATCAGAGGTATTTGAATTTTCACGATGGGCGTTTGTTTTTCTTGTAAAATTTCACATAATAAATACTTTGTTTTTATGTATCAAAGTAAGTACGTAAAGTTGGCGACAATAGTCGAGGGTGACTCGAAGGCTCCCTTTTCAATTGCTACTAGACCAACGTATGGGGGGGGGTAACTCCTTTCCCTGTATTGCTCCACTTTATCCTAAATCCATATCTTATAATGCTGAGTGTTAAGCAAGAAGGCATCAAGTACCATTTTTTGAATGACTCGACCTGGGATTGAACCCCCGGTCTCCTGGGTCATTGGCGAACATTCTAACCGCTTGGCCAATGGACCGGTTATATATCTACTTTTCCCTTTTCTCCTATGAACACATACACAGACACACTGACACACAGACGTTGAGCTTTATTATATAGATTAGTGCGTGAAAAGTAATAGTCAAGTTACTTTGAAAGTACCGGTTCTCGCCAGATCATTGAAGTTAAGCAGTGATTAGCCTGTTTAGTCTTATGAGTGACAACTAAATAACTGCAGGTACTTTGACTAAAAGTAGCGTGCTAACCAAAGCTCATTCAATAACAATTACTTTTTGGTGTAAACTGTAAAAAACAAATGGTAATTAACCAAATGTTATCTGAGTCTTAATTAATGTAGACAATTTCGTAGGGGAGGGTGCTACTCTATTCCCTGACTTGATCCAATTTACCCTTGATCCTTACCTTATAATGCTGGGCGTTAAGCAAAGCGGCATCAAGTACCATTTTGGTATGAATCGACCTGGGATTGAACCCCGGTCTCCGGGACCATTGGCGAACACTCTTCTCATTAGGCCAATTGTGAGGCATTCTGAGAAAGGCGGTCTGGTTTACTCTGCGTGGCTATAGTAATTTATTACGCTTTTGGTTTAGTTGTGGCACAAGGCCGAATGAATGGGTCTCTTAATGAGACTCGAGCTCACTCGTGAAGGTTTGCTAGTCTAGCTTTCTTACCATTACTCCACCCGAGGTACGAACTTTGTGTGGCTATATTATTAATTTTGTGAATTATCATTTTATCTACTCTATTATGCTTAACTCATTATTCTTACCATTTACTCCTTTTCGAGTTTTTCACATCAGCGTTAGCCGATGGTTTCTCACTGCAGTTTTAGTAACAGCAAGTCTCCAGGACTCTTTTCAGTATTCTGCCCGATCTCAACAATACTGTAATTTGGAGGGTCTCCTCTCGTCCTCCAGTCATGTACCAATCCTTTGGTGACTGTACCAAGAGCACCAGTTGCAACTAATATCATCGTCACTTTCATGTTTCACAGTTTTTTCAATTCCCTAGCAAGGTCCAAGTGCTTATACTTCTTATTACTTTCTTTCAGTTTTACTCAGTGGTCAGCCGAGACAGCAAAGTCCTCAATTCGGCAAATTTTGCTTTGTTTTGTTTGGGGGGTGCTTTGTTTTTTGTTTTTTATTTTTGTAATTTTTTTTTATTACAAGGTCTGGTCATCTGGCCGAGATTAGGTGATTCGTTTGTATCTCAAAATCCAATCGGAGTTCGTGTATCTCATTCTCCCGGACAGATTCTTGGTTGTGCATTTACCATTTGTTCGTATGGTCAAACTTCAATTTCTTGCACAATTCTCAGTGGATCACCTTGCCCATCCAGTCGTGTCTAGTCTTATATTCTTTCGGTGCTAATTTGCTGTATTCTCTAATTATGTGATTAGTTGTTTCGTCTCGATCACCACATAACCTATATTTGCAATTTTGTTGCTTCTTATCTATTTTTGCTTTGATATAATTGGTCCTCACGGCGTTGAGTGTGCTGCTATCAGAAGAGATTCAGTTTCTTAAGGTTTCCCTTTCTTAGCTACGTCCTTATTTTCTCGTGGGAAATGTCGCTTAAAACGTCCATAGGGTTGTTTTTCTTCCTATTTTTGCATTCTGGTATTTTCCGTTCCGTTGATCCTCAGTCAGTATTGTTTCTGGAAGCTATAATCAGTCTCAGTCCGCGCTTTTCTGAGTAGTCTTTGAGTAGTTGTATCGATGCGTCAACGCTGGTAAGTATTCTTCCTTCTTCTTTTCTTGACACATTTAGTTTGTCAACACCATCTCAAGGATGTAAGGCCTTATGCATGGTCATTATTTTTCTGTTCTTTGGTCCATTTGTTTAAGTTCTTCTCTGGTCCACTTCAAGAATGGTCCCGTGTATCTTACGAGGAGGAGAGCCCAAGTATTTATCCCTTTGATCAGATTCCTGCTATATAGTTTTGTTTCGAGTAAGTTTCTTGTTCTCCTGAGATAGTCTTTTATAATTTTTTTTCATCTTCACTTGTTTGATAGTGTCAGCTTCAAATATTACCTAGTATTTGTGGCTTTCTTTTTCTCCGAGCGTTCTCATTTTTTCTTGATTTGGTAGTTCCATTCTTTCCGTAATGTGTTGTTTCCCCCTTTTCATTATTAGCATGGCACATTTTTCTATGCCAAATTCCATCCCTATGTCCTGACTATACATTCTCACTGCTTGTATTAGAGTTTCCAATTCGTTTTCGTTTTTAGCAAATAGTTTGATGTCGTCCATGTAAGTTAAGTGATTGATCTTTACCTGCAATTTATTTATTTTGTATCCGCCTGTGCATTTCCTGAGTATGTAGTTGAGTGGCATCATTGCTATCACAAATAGTAACGGGGATATTGCATCTCCCTGAAATATACCTCTCTAGATCTTCGCTTCAGCTAAACTTTTCCCTCCGGCTGTCAATTCCACTACCCAGGTTTGCATGGTTTTCTCGATAAAGTTTATGACTTCATCTGATATTTTGTACATTTTGAGGCAGTTTATTCTGTTTTACAGGATCTTATCTTTTTCGCGGTCAATCCATGGCATCACTTGATTTTTTCCGTGGCGCCATGCTCTTGTTGAGGATGTGATGATCAATGTACAATAACTCGCCTGTGCCTCTGAATCCTTTATGGCATCCTTTCTACTCCTTGGGGAACAATCTGCGGCTTGTTAGCGAGTCGTAAATCTCTTCCCTTTTTGTGCCATTAGAATTTTCCACATCATAGGTAGGCACGTTATGGGTCTGTAGTTGTTTGAGGCGGTTTCTTTTGATGTTGTTTTTTTTATCAATGTGGTCTTTCCTTTGGTTATCAATTCGGTTACGTCTGCTTCTTGTAGGCATCTATTCATTTCAATTGCTAGTCTCTCAAGGATGGAGGTGAATTATTTGAACCAGAATCCATGTATGCCATCATGGCCTGATTTTTTTTACAATTTGGTATTTTTAGTGTCATTCTGAGTGAATCGATGTATAATTTTCGCCTTTGGTCCTTCTTCGAGTCTTTCAAACTCTTTCCCCATGTTGCTTATCTATTCACCTTTTTTATGTTCTTGTGGTTGCCATATTTTGCTCCAAATTGGTTTGCTTCTTTTGCATCCCGTTGTTGGTATGTCTTCGTGCCATCTCCCCCTACTTGCTGGTAGAATTTCTTCTCATTGCTTTGGATATCCTGTTTGGTCTGTATTATATCACTCTGTCTCAGTATCTTTTTAATCTTCTTTCTTTCGCCAGTAATTTCCGGTTTATTTCCTCGAGTTGTATTGTCATTTTTACTTGTGCTGATTTTTCCTTTTTGTCCCAACATGTTTCAGCGCTTTTTCTTTGTTTTATCATTTTTACTTGTTGTAGATTTCTTATCTGCGTTTCCAGTCGAATTTCCCATCCAGATTTTGAGTTTCTGTTCGTGTTTTTCGGGAAACCCCGATTTTTTCAGACTAACTTTGCTCCTGCATAGATTAGTTCGTTTAATTCCGTTGTGTTTTTCGTTGAGATATATGTTGATAACTCGTTTATTTTTTCAGTTACCACATTGACTATTCTCCAGTCTATGTTTCTTCGTGATGGTAAAGTAGTCATCTTTTCATACATAATTCTCTTTAAATTTGGTAATTCATTTCTTATTCTTGTATGAGTGTTTGCTCTGTGTAGTTTGGGTGGGTAGTGTTTTGATTATTATTAGTTTGCAGTTCATTTCGGCTAGATTGTTCTTGTTTGTCAACATTTTCTTTGTATTATTATTATTATTATTATTATTATTATTATTATTATTATTATTATTTATCTATTTATTTATCTATTTATTTATGTATATCCATTTCATGGGAACCTCTTATTCTGATGATCGTACTGGCGAGAAACTGACTGTCAACAAACGCCGGTGAATCTTCACTATCCTAACCAATATATATTCACATACACACATACATACACACACACATATAAATGTGTGTGTGTGTGTGTGTGTGTGTGTGTGTGTGTGTGTGTGTGTGTGTGTGTGTGTGTGTGTGTGTGCTTGGGCAGCATTCTTTCATTTAAGTATGCTTGATTAAATAATAAAAACACAAAAACATAATTTTATTAAAATCCATTCAAGTTTCCTGACAAGTATTTTGGTTTCAGGTTGGAATTGGTGGGTAAATTTACTAAAAAACCTAAAAAAAAAAACCTCTTTCAAAAAGCTCTTTAAAAACACTCTTTATACAACCAAGCAACACCTGATGATGGCCTATGAAAGGTTTGAAAGCGCCCGGGACAATTTTGGTAAATTCATATTGACAAAATGTTTTTTTTATTTTTTAATCATATATATATATATATATATATATATATATATATATAGTTCCTGGACGATAAACGTTAGAACGACAAGGTCTATTGATTTAATTTTTGGCATGAAGACTAACTAAACAAACATTCGTTTAACAAACAGGTTATATGAAGCGGCTATTCCAAGTTTTCAAAACAAGAAAAACAAAAGCAAACAAACAAATCACAAAAACAAAAACAAAGCAAAGAAAAACAACAATTCTCCCGTTTTAAATATTACAAACCATCTCCAGTGGACACATTCTAAATACACCGTCTGGGATATTGTTTCAAATGTTCCACAGAGTTCCGGGCTAAAATTCACTGCTTTACTTTTTTCTTTTTCACTTTTTTCTCTTTTTTTTTTTTTTTTTTTTTTTCGTGTGATGAAATAATGAATAACAGAGATTCAGATCATGCAAAAAAAAATGTGATTAATTTTCGAGTAGGTTCAGTTTGTTATGATCCTTCTAAAAAAAATGAACCATGACCTTGTGTAGGATAAAAGATTTTACATAGTTTTTCTTTCTTTTGGGGGGGATTGTGGCGATTTTATATTCAGAATAGCATGAAATAATTCTTTTCTTTTTCAGTCTGAGTGCTTGTTTAATTTATTTGGAATCGAGAAATATGTTTTACTTAATCTTCTTTTCAACTTGGAAGCTTTACTTTCAATCAAGTCTGAAATGGATTTTTAAAGATTTTTCCTTAAAAAGAATCAAATAAATAAAAGATAATTTTAAACTTAATTTTAATTTACATTTTTATCCAAAGTTAATTTCCAACGGCTATAACCGTTTCAGTAGAATCACTCATACTCACACGTACGCACACACACACACACACACATATATATATATATATATATATATATATATATATATATATATATATATATATGTGTGTGTGTGTGTGTGTGTGTGTGTGTGTGTGTGTGTGTGTGTGTGTGTGTGTGTGTGTCCATTGTTACAACTCTGACTCTATCTGTTTTTAATCAGTTTTATCTTTACTTTTAAAAACTCTGAAACTTATTCTTCGCTTAATAAATGGATTTATGCTGCAACTAAAGATTTTGTTTACTAACTGAATAGTGAAAAAATTAAGTTACAATAAAAGTTCTCTTATTTCTTCAAGGTTTCTGTTTACTTAATGTTTTCTGCAAAACATCTATTTTCGTTATCAGCCCAGTCGGTTAGGACTATAGAACACCCCCCACACATACACTTTCCAATGAGAGTCCTGTATTTGACACTAAACAATCTGAAGGCGAGGCTCCAGTCCTGAAGGTTTGAAGAATATAGAGTACCCTTTCATTAGCATTGCTCCTAGGTCCACTCTAGCCCGGAGTAGCAGCACCTCTTAGGTCCTATCTATAGGTCAAATAGAACTGTTTGACATTTAAAGTGTGTGCAAACAAATGAACAATTTAAATTGTTAGAAAGAACTGTTTGATCATTTTACTGTGTGTAAACAAATAACTGGTGTTTAATTGAATTGTAAGAGATACATAGCAGTTCTTGGTACCATTTAAATGCGTGTAAATGATTAATAGTAGATAGAATTATTCGTGTCAGAAATACTACAAACCATTTAATTGTATACAAAAGAATAAACTCAGGTTCATTTAAAAATGTTATCAACAAAATGTATTTACAAGTCATATCTAATATCATATGTATAAAGAGGATTTAGCATTAAATAACCTGCTATGGTTGATATGCCATAAAACCCAACCAAACCAACTCCTATATATTCAATATCATATGTAGAAAGAGGATTTAGCATTAAATAACCTGCTATGGTTGATATGCCATAAAACCCAACCAAACCAACTATATATTTAATATCATATGTAGAAAGAGGATTTAGCATTAAATAACCTGCTATGGTTGATATGCCATAATACCCAACCAAACCAACTATATATTTAATATCATATGTAGAAAGAGGATTTAGCATTAAATAACCTGCTATGGTTGATATGCCATAAAACCCAACCAAACCAACTCCTATATATTTAAAATCATATGTAGAAAGAGGATTTAGCATTAAATAACCTGCTATGGTTGATATGCCATAAAACCCAACCAAACCAACTCCTATATATTTAATATCATATGTATAAAGAGGATTTAGCATTAAACAACCTGCTATGGTTGATATGCCATAAAACCCAACCAAACCAACTCCTATATATTTAATATCATACGTATAAAGAGGATTTAGCATTAAATAACCTGCTATGGTTGATATGCCATAAAACCCAACCAAACCAACTCCTATATATTCAATATCATATGTAGAAAGAGGATTTAGCATTAAATAACCTGCTATGGTTGATATGCCATAAAACCCAACCAAACCAACTATATATTTAATATCATATGTAGAAGGAGGATTTAGCATTAAACAACCTGCTATGGTTGATATGCCATAAAACCCAACCAAACCAACTATATATTTAATATCATATGTAGAAAGAGGATTTAGCATTAAATAACCTGCTATGGTTGATATGCCATAAAACCCAACCAAACCAACTCCTATATATTTAAAATCATATGTAGAAAGAGGATTTAGCATTAAATAACCTGCTATGGTTGATATGCCATAAAACCCAACCAAACCAACTCCTATATATTTAATATCATATGTATAAAGAGGATTTAGCATTAAACAACCTGCTATGGTTGATATGCCATAAAACCCAACCAAACCAACTCCTATATATTTAATATCATACGTATAAAGAGGATTTAGCATTAAATAACCTGCTATGGTTGATATGCCATAAAACCCAACCAAACCAACTCCTATATATTTAATATCGTATGTATAAAGAGGATTTAGCATTAAACAACCTGCTATGGTTGATATGCCATAAAACCCAACCAAACCAACTCCTATATATTTAATATCGTATGTATCAAGAGGATTTAGCATTAAATAACCTGCTATGGTTGATATGCCATAAAACCCAACCAAACCAACTCCTATATATTTTATATCATATGTATAAAGAGGATTTAGCATTAAATAACCTGCTATGGTTGATATCCCATAAAACCCAACCAAACCAACTCCTATATATTTAATATCATATGTATAAAGAGGATTTGGCCTTAAATAACCTACTATGGTTGATATGTTATAAAACCAAGCCAAACCTAATTTCGCTATTGATTCATTAATTTATGATCACAAATCCACTTGTATTTTCTACACTGGAAAGATAAAAACAAAAATGAATCTCTAGAGAATAATGTAGGTGAACGTCCAAAAATTTAATTTTTCCTTTACTCTCTATATAATTTCTATGATATAAGGATGAATGTAAACTCATCGAGAGTTTCGTCTCGTTGTTAAATGAATAAATAAGAAAATAGAATTAAGATTATTTCTTTTATACGCTTACACCACAATAACTTAATTGTAAAGGTCATCTAGAAAAAATTCTTATATATAAAGATTTTCCTCCTAGTGTAATAGTTACCGTCGTAGAAAAATTGACACGGAGACCTGAGTTCCACTCAAGGATGAACCTGTTTGCATTTCCTATAACGCTTATACCCTTGGGAAAGACATGAATCCAACTACCGTTAGGAGTGAATATTGAGGCAGACTTGGCTCTTTAACCTTTCGATGGCAACCAGTCTAGAAGGAAAACTCTGAATTGAAACCTGTTAAACTCCGCTTAAAACTGACCCTGTATAGCATGTGAATGGATTGGGTAAATACATGTATTAAACAACCCCTCCACAAGAGTAGGATACAACACAAAGTCAATTTTAGGTGGAGTGTAAAAGGTTTCAATTCAGAATTTTCCTTCTCATATATATATATATATATGTGTGTGTGTGTGTGTGTGTGTGTGTGTGTGTGTGTGTGTGAAGATATACATGAAAAAAAAGCAACTAAAAATAAATTATACAGCAGAATTAAAACCTACTTTAAAAAATTTTTGGCATTACTCTAATAAAAGCTGTTTGTTAGTAAATACAATTTGAAGAAATGAAATAGTCTGTGGTTTGGTTTGGTTTGGTTTGGATTGGTTTGGTTTGGTTTCTTTGTTTTAATGGGGTATCAACCTTCATGGGTTGCTTAATGCCAAAGCTATCCTCTTAGAAGAACAGTAGTGAATTTATTTAACCCCTAGCTGTGGGGAGACTAAGAGGCTCATATCTTTCCTGGGGGTTTTAGTCTGAAACTGAACTTAATAAAGCAACTAGAGATTAAACTTATGACTGGAGTCCGAATTACGATGTCTCAGTCCTGCACGTTAACCACTACGCCATGGTGACTCACCTAATAAACAGTATAGAAATATCATTATCATTATTAAAAATATAAAACTGTTTTGTGCAAATTATAGGAAGTGAAGACATATGCACTGATTCACCCTACACAAATATGATAGAAGATCACAACTATTCTCTCACTGTCTTCTTAACATGACTTATTCTAACTGCGTCCACAGCAGAGGGATAAGACCTCCCTTCAAAAAAAAAAAAAAAAAAAAAAAACTCTTACGAAACAATTACACAACATAAATATGAACATACAATGAACACGATTTCTTAACCTCTGAGCATAAAATAACCCAAGACGGGTTGACATGCCGTTAAAATCTATCACATTCCCTCCGCTATCGTAAGAGCTATAGGGGAATGTTACCGTATTTTTATGCATTCAGATTTGAGGCTAGAGGAGTCCTAGTGGTATAGTGGCTAAAGTTCAGAACTGCAGCCTCGGAGTAAGCAAGTTCGAACTCCAGTCACGCTATAATGTTCACTTTCGGACAAATATCCTTGGGAAATATATAAACCCTCTTATTCCCCCAGCTATGGATTAAATAGTACAATTACTGTTCTTCTACAAGGGTGGCTTTGGCATTAAATAACCCACAAAGTTTGATATACCATTAAACAAAGACAACAAACCAGGATTTGATGTTCCCACACTGAAGTAGAATTGTTCTTCCGCTTTGCTGGGTTTTTTTTCTAATATCAATGTATTATAAAACTTATTATTATTTTCTTTTATCTGTCTACGTTGCACAGTAATATGACAGTTTTAATCCCAGGTCATAGTGAGGTCGTTTGTAAGCAGTATGCAATGTAGGGTCAGCCTGTGTTATGCCTGTAGGTTACCATTAAGTTCGGAAAAGTAATTTAAAATAACTGGCGTCCCAAATTTAATCAAATATGATTTTAAAAAATAGTTTCTGCCCGAGCCTAAACACGGATACACACACACACACACACACACACACACACACACACACACACACAATTATATATATATATATATATATATATATATATATATATATATATATATATATATATATATACACGTACAGACACATATAATGGTTTCGTGGTGTGAACGCAAATGATAAAGTAATTATATTAAACCCTATACATTTATAATATAATTTCTAACAGGATATAGTATTAATATGAGTTCTAACCTTCTTCATGTACTCAGTCAACGTAAAAAATAAATTAATACGTTTTCTCGTAATAGTTGTTACATTTAGTGCATGAAATATACGAAGTGTGATCTAAAATGATTGAAACTAGATTTTTACTTTATTTTAAAATTCTGTCCTGTTGGCTGGGACTATACAATACGCTGACTCCTGCAGAGGAGTAAAACTTCTTTATAACGAAGTGTCTTGGGTATGACACTAAACCATCTGATAGTGAGGCTCCAGTACTGGAGCTTTGAGGAATTTGGAGCACTCCTTCATTGCCATTACTCACAGGTCCACACTGGCCGGAGTGCTTGTACCAGTTCGAGTCCCATAATGAGTCAAGTAGAACTGTTCAATCTTTTACAAGGGATTATCATAATTAGTTATTTGAAAACCTACTGCAGTGTGTAAATTATTAGTATTAGACAGGAATACTTGATAAATAGGATTAATAATGTCAAATAGCAATACTTGAAACCATTTAACTGTATGCTAACAAATGATTAATATTAGATAGAATTATTAGTGTTAGATATTTGAAAGCATTGAACAGATGAGTTCTAACTTGTTTAAAAATAAATTTTGCCTAGAAATTATTCAGTAACAGATTATATATATATATATATATATATATATATATATATATATATATATATATATATATATATAAACAAGGTTTAACATTAAATAACCACAATGGGTTGATATGTCATTAAACCAAATGACCTAACTTGAACTTAATCTAAAAATTTAATATTCAAATGTAAATATGTGCACACTTGAGCAACTTGTTTAATAAAGGGATGATGCCTTGACGTCTAGACAACAGTTTGGGGTTGTCCTCGTGGTGTTGTGGTTAAAGCGATGGACTGCAGAATCGTAGTAAATGAGTTCGAACTCCATTTGCGCTGTTACGTTCACTTTCAGACAAATACCCTTGGGAAAGTTATGAACCTCCTTATCCTTCCAGCTAAATAGTACCACTACTGTTCTTCTAGAAGGATGGCTTGGGCATTGAATAACATACAAAAGTTGATATGCCATTAAACAAAGAAACCAAACCAAGACCTACATAACAGTTTAGAGCCAATTCGAAAAAAAAAAAAGAAATATAAAACCAGTTTCTGGAACTTTTTGAACGAAATGTTTTTGGCAAAACCCATGATTGTGAAAGTGCAGCACCCTCTTTAATCACCAGGTCTCGTTCCTTAGGGTTTTTTTGTTTGTTTCTAAAACTGAAAATTTATCTCAATGCTAAAATCTGAGGATGTTAAGGACATTAAAAGAAACACGACAACGCAGTTTTACGCCATATCAAAAGAGAACTTTTAGGATGTGCTTCGACTAATAGAAAACTCGCTGGAATAAGTTTTTTGAATGCTAAGAAGACTATTTTTGATGAAATTAACGTTTTATTTAGTCTTCATTTCGGTTGTTGTAAACTATGCTTCAGTCTCCCTTGAAAGTGCTCGTGGCGTAACGCTGATTGTTATAGGAAATAAACCCTGCAGCTAGAGTCCAAATCTTAGACGAGGTAGTTTGCATTTCACAAGGGAAAGGTATAAATCCAACTATTCTACCCCCACCCTTATCTATCGGTAAATGGTTGGGTGGATTGGGCTCTTTAAACTTATTATAGCGACTAGTCTTGGAGAAAGAAAACTCGTTGAACGCCTCATCAAAAAATGACTTTGTATCGCATCCTGTCGTGACAGAAGTCTTGGATTAATGCATACAAGTTAAATTTCAATACTTCTTTAACACACTTTGCATATGCAAATGTGACAACTATATTGACTCAAAAGAAGGATATTTTACTGAATTAAAAACGAAAATAAAACACTAAGTTTAGTACAGTAAACAGCCAGATTGAAAGATGGTTTGGTTTTATGGCCCATCAACCATATATGTTTTTAATGCCAAATCCATTTTCATATATATATAAACAGTTCTATTTCAAACAATTCAGTTTAGCATAAGTACACAGGTTCAATGTCAAAAACAGTTCTATTTCAAACAATTCAGTTTAGGATAGATGCGCAGTTTAGGATAGGTGCGCAGTTTAGTTCTCTTTGAACCCGTCAAGTGCTACCACTCCGGGCCATAGTGGACCTGGGAGCAATGGCAATGAAGGGGGACTCCGCATTCCCCAAAGCTCCAGCAATACTGGAGCTTCACCATAAAATTATTTAGTGTCATATCCAGGACACTCGTTGAGATAGTCTTACCCCTCAGCAGAGAAGCAGTCGGTAAATTTTCCACAGTTTTCTCAGCACGAATGAATTCATGATTTAACATGTTTATTTTTAAATCTATTCAGTTAAAGACTGTCTTTGATGGGTATTAAACTTGATATAGAGAAATATCTTATATACACAATGGGCACTTCGGGTAGTGTAATGGTTAGCAAGCTAGACTAACAAACCTTCACGGGTGAGTTCGAGTCTCATTTGGTGCCTTATTCATTCGGCCTTGTGCCACATTCTTAGCAAAAAGCTTGGTAAATTACTATACACACAATGTATATATAAGAATCAATTGCAAATGAATGAATGAATGAATGAATAAGAAGTAAGCAATTGTTAGCATTTAATAGTTACCGCTCTTGAGATATCAAAATGTGTAGAGCCAACGTAAATGCAGAACACCACACTGTCATTATTAAGTTTGGATTGGAATCAATTAATTCTCTTACTTAGATAAGAGCATTTCAAAGCTATTGCTCTAACAGACATCTTGCTACGATGCGCTAATTTTGGTGCGTCTCAGTAACAAGTAAATACGCCAAAATCTGATCATTATAATATCGATCATGCAAACAGATCACTATTTTCGACCCCTCCGCCACGTGCAGGATGTGACACGAGGTCAATTTTCAAGTGGTGTACAGACGGTTTGAAATCAGAGTTTTCCTTCTAAACTATTTGCCCCACCAAGGCTAAAGAATCCCGTCTGCACTATTATTTACCCATGGCTCGGGCCGGAGAAAAGATGGATTCAAGCCTTTCCGAAGGGCATTAGCACAAAGTGAAACGCAAATAACTTCGTTCATGATTTGAACTCGCGTCGCCGATTCCATTTCCTGCGACGGTAACCGTTACGCTAAACATGTCTTCGAGGTATTTGTTTTTGTTGTTGGATAACTTGCTACTGTTAAGTTTGATAATGGGATCTAAGAACGGACCTTTCGCCTTTCCAGCTGGGATCAATATTTGATGTGTCCTCTTTCCCCATCATATTCTGATGTTTTGGTTCGACGCGACTTAAAAAAGATGTCTGTCTGATCCTGTGGATTCCAACCCTGGTTAAGCACCCCGCCATTGCATAAAAACGGTGAGTCAGAGTAGTCTGACTCTTTTGTAACACTGGTCACAGGAACTGAGCTCAATGAAAGGAGTCCAACAGACTTTACTGTTACAATCACCTGGACGGTAATGTTGACAAGGAAAAATTTTTTTATACAAATGCTTACTTGGCTAGATTCACACATTTTCCCAAAGGGCATTAATACTCAGAGAATGCAAAAAGATTTATTCAAAATTCGAATTCAGATGGCAGATATGGCATTCTTTGCTGAAAATCATTACGCAGTTATAAAGTTTTTTTAAATATTGTAGCGTAAAAGACTACGTTAGTTGTCCGCGAAGTGACTTGGTGCAGATTCATTGACGTCAGGACGTTGAAAATGTAAACATATTTCTGATGACGAATAGCACGTCAAAGAAAGTGGTGTAATGCTTATCGTCGTAGGAAATGGACACGGCGACGCGAGTTCAAATCCTGGACGAGACTGATTGCATTTCACATAGCACTAATACCCTTGGGAAAGGTATGAATCCAATTATTCTCCCTCCAGTTATAGGTAAATAGTAGGACAGACTGGGTTCTTCAGCCTTGGTGAGGCAACCAGTCTAGGAGAAAGAAAACTCTGAATTCAAATCTGTTAAACTCCGCTTAAAAATTGACCTTGCGGAGGGGTTGGGTAAATAGGATTATAAGAAATACCGTATTACATCTTTTAGAGTTAAACTACATTTTCATAACGCAGAATTTTTTTTAATTGTACGATGGTAATCGAACTTAAATTCATTCCATTGTCAACACCTCTCACTGATTTCATCCGACCCATGAGAAATCAACGTAATGTCACTCCCATTGCTTTTGGACCCGTGGACATTTTTGGGTGGGCCCTAAAATGAGCCCGAGGTCCAACCAAAATGAAAGCCATCCACTTTAGTAAATCCTCCATTCCCGAACTGCACATGTCTACAGCTAAAGCAAAATGTTGAAAATCTGCGGTAGGCAGGCATCACGGTCTGTGCTTTGCCGTCTCTACTTTCCTGAATGCCTGTGTCCAACACCTTCACCAGTGTTTCGTACCAGATGTTCCTCTTTAGGTTTATTTAATAAGTTCCATGTGATGAAGGGTCGGGCAGGGTAAGTGGGACACCAGCTACCGTTGGACCTGTTTAGTCTGTGAATTTCCTCTGTTTTTAACCAATGAGATCTGCCACCAACATTGCAAGAATTTAAGAGGCAAATGAAAATACAATTTGATATTCTTATCACAAATATTCACTCCCGAAGTTCCTATTGCGTTAAAGTTTAGGGTTATTGGATTATTATATATTTTTTGTTTCGTTTTGTTTTGTTTTGTTTTGTTTTGTTTTTGACTTCTGGTTTGCATTGAGAATTCGGAGTGGCTATCTCAAATTTTTAACAAATGTTTTGAGCCCGACCACATAGAACATTTGTTTCCACGCACGAATTCACGTGGTTTCTAATATACATATATATATATATATATATATATATATATATATATATAGAGAGAGAGAGAGAGAGTATGTGTGTGTGTGTGTGTGTGTGTGTGTGTGTGTGTGTGTGTGTGTGTGTGTGTGTATTTATATATAATATTTGCATCGCAAAGTCCAGAAAATTTTGTGGATCTTATTTTCTAGGACATATTCTAGTTTGTACATATACCATTTATCAGCATGGTAAAATATTAATCACTTGCACAATTCCCGGAAAATGACCGATGATTCATTTTAGCCGTAAATATTTATTTGTTGGCATATATACATATATATATAGAGAGAGAGAGACATATATATATATATATATATATATATATATATATATATATGCCTATTGACATATATATATATTGATATATTAATGTATATATTTACATATTTATCAATAAGTACGCTATTTAAAAAATAGATAACTAAGCAATTACATATATATATATATATATATATATATATATATATATATATATATATATATATATATCAACGAGGGGGAGTCCTCGCAGACAAATGGCTAACCAGCTGGACTGCGACTTCAAGTTCCAGTCGCGCTATTACGTTCACTTTCGAACTAATACCCTTTGGTAAGGTATGACTCCCCTTATCCTCCCAGCAATGTGTTAACTAGTAAAACTACTCTTCGATAAGGATGACTTTGGCATTAAATAAACCGCAAAGGTTGATATGCCATAAAACAAAGTAACCAAATCAAATCACTATATCAACAGGTACAATATCTAAATATAGATATCAATATATAAGCAATTATATATATATATATGTGTGTGTGTGTGTGTGTGTGTGTGTGTGTGTGTGTGTGTAGTTGGGCAGCAGTCTTTCATTTAAGCATGTTTGATTAAATAATAAAGATACATTTTGTCTTTTCTTGATAATATTCTATTTCCGTAGATAGCGTTCTGTTTTAAATTCATTCGATGTCATCGGCATCTCAGTTTTATCCAAGTTTGCATTTACATAATTTTGTAATGTCATTAAAAAACTCTTTAAAAAACTTTTAAAAAACACTCTTTATACATCCAAGCAACCGCTGATGATGGCCTGTGAAAGGTCCGTAAAACAATTTTGGTAAATTCATCTACCGATTTCAACCAAAAACCTAGACACTTATATGGAAACTTGAAAGTATCTTAATGAAATTATATAGACAAAATGTGTCTTTATTATTTCATCAAACATGCTTATATATATATATATATATATATATATATATAATCGTTTAGTTATTGATATCTATTTTCTTTAAGTTCAAAATATATAAAAAAAAAATTAACATTCGGGTGTAAGAAAAATAAAACATCAAAAAAGAAATAAGATATAGTGAAGTTTTTCAGTGATGGGAACATAATGTTGGAAATTGGTAAAAAAAAAAGGACATAATTCTCAGAACAATTAAGAAAGCATTTGAAAACGTAGGCGAGATGAGAACAAGAAAAAAATTGGTTTTAAGAGTGTCACAAGAGAGATTTGAGAAAAATTCAAAGAGTAATAGATAAAAAAAAAATGAAAATAGGATTGATCAGCAAGAAGATATATTTGTATGGCGATTGCAGACAAAGATAAAAGACGTAGAATATAAAGAACATTATCTAAAGACATAAAAGCAACCCAAGTATAATCTTTAAGAAAACATAAACGAATCAATCGGCTAGAGGAAAACGAAAGTCATTCAATAAAAAAAAAACGTTTGTTTAAAAAGAAATAAAGAAAAAGCAAGATGATATTTTTGACAGAATTGTTTTTATACAAATGTATACTCGGCATTGTTTGGAATTGGTTTATAGCAAAAGTTATTTTAATCGAGAAAAAATATTTGTTTTAAGGCTATTCAAAATGGCGAAAAATCACACAGGTGAACATTTTCTTTTTCTAAGTAGAGGAATTATATTATAAACTGAATTACCATGACCAGGAAATCCGGCAAACACTTGCGTGCGACATACAAAACCACTGGACAGCTATTTTGATCTTATTAGGTCTCATCAGCAGTGTATACCGTAAATTCCTCCACTGGAGATCAAACCAGTGATAGCAGAGCTGACACCCTACCACTGAGCCGAGAGTCACCATCCACAAGAAAATGTACTTCTATTTCTTTGACCTTGAGGTTATAATAATTATGGGGATGCGTATTTCTAATCCTCTTGGGAAGACGTGGTCCTGGAGGTGACTGTGTCCTCTGTAAAGAGTACAGATTTGACTTACAAGATACATTCAGCTTAATTGGCTGCCTAATTGCCATGACTAGTTAATTTGCCATCGTATGTGTGCGATGTGGACCGTTTACTCGGCGGTAGGGTTTCGACTCTGCATTCTGTGGTCGCTGGTTCGATCTCCAGTGGGGGAGATTACGGTATACACTGCTGATGAGACCTAATAAGGTCGAAACAGCTGTCTAGTGGTTCTGTATGTCACACGCGAGTGTTTGCCAGATTTTCTGGTCATGGTAATTCAATATACAAATCAGAGTGCTCCAAAGCTTGAACAGAGGTCTGTTACTAAATTTTTGGTGGCTAAGAAGTGCAAACCATGTGAAATATACCTAAGAATGTGTGATACCTACAGAGAAGCATGTTTTAGTAAAAAAATATTTACAAATGGATTAAATTGTTAAATGAAGGTCGAAATAGTATTTAAGGTGAAAACAGACCTAAAATGGCGAGCCCACCTGAAATAGTAGATTCAGTTAAATCACCTATTTTCGCTGACGAAGAAGCTACAATAAAGGCCTTTCTGAACAACAAGGCTATTGCTGTTTATATAGCACATAAAAATTATGAGTGATTAAGTTGCCTTTTTTAAGTTAGTTGTTAGGTTTCACCAAGACAATGCAACTACATCAGCAGGAACAGTGGAAGCCATCAGTCCATATGGTTATGAACAGCTGCCACATCCTCTTTACGGACCAGATCTGGACTCTGATTACCACTTGTTTCGTCCCCTCAAAGAATTTCTGATTGGAAAAAAGTTTTCAAGCGATGGTGAAGTCAAGAGCATCGTCAGCAAATAGCTAAAAACTCACTTCAAAGATTTGTATCCTAACGGAATACAAAACTTATTTTTCGATGGGAAAAATGTTAAAACAGATTTTTCCCATCGAAAAATAAGTATGAAGATTAAATTGAAAAATAAAGAATTTGGTCCCTTAACCGGACGTTTACTTCATTCCACAACGCCAATTCTGTTTACGAAAAGTGGCCCACTTGGCACTAGCATTCGATTCTCGTTTGAGTCAAACGTTAGAGACAGCTCCGCAATTCCCCAGAATAGACCCGTTCAACCCATTCCGAGTTCGAGAGTAGGTCGAGACTGTGAACATTCGTTTGACCAAATTGAATTGCAATGATTGAGAGTCAGCTGTCCTGAGTTAAACTCCAGTGGGAACCAGCTACTAAACGGTTTGATTGGTCTTTTACCTCCATACCCAGTTCTGACGATCGAATTGCACGTCAGAAACGTTTCGGACTTCTACCAGTTTTCTCTGACTTTACCTAACCATGAGTGAATTGCCATCTGAAAATATGCACAAGCCGTCCTTGAGTATATGCGATGTTAGAAAGACACCAGGTGATTTAAATGATTGATTGATTAACTTTAATTCCCAGTGGTTGGGAAATCGTGTCCATTTTACGTTCATATTCATTTTCGTGTTATTGTTTCTTAAGAGGTTTTTTTTTTCTAACTCAATCCGATAATTTTTAAACAGATCCATCTGATGGAAATCTAGCCGGTACTGCCACTTCTGGCCATAGTGAACCTGGGAATAATGGCAATGAAGGGGTACCCTACACTTCCCAGAACTTGTTAACTTGAGACTAGTCATCAGATGTACTTTTGCATTATCATATTTACTCAACCCCTCTGCTCGGGTAGGATATGATACAAGGTCAATTTTTAAGCGGAGTTTAACAGATTTGAATTCAGGGTTTTCCTTCTCCTAGACTTGTTGCCTCACCAAGGCTGAAGAACTCTGTCTGTCCTACTATTTACCCATAGCTGGAGGGAGAATAATAGGATTCATACCTTTCCCAAGGGTATTAGAGCTATGTGAAATGCAATCAGTCTCGTCCAGGATTTTGAACTCGTGTCGCCGTGTCCATTTCCTACGAAGATAACCATTACACCACGGGAACCTCCTGATGCACTTTTGCATTATACCCAGGACACCCATTTTTTTCGGGGTTGGGTATAGTCAGTTTATTCTAAGCCCTGCTGACTTTATAGTGTCCTGCTTTTGGGAAAACCAATCTGTATAATCTTTGCTTTGAACGTCTTGTAGCGAGCTAGTCACGTAGACAAATTACCATTGATTAGCGAATTCGATCTTCACTGGGTGCCTCATAATTATTACTTTGTGCTAGTCTTGTTAATGCATAACAAGTGACTTTGATCTTTACCGGGTGCTTCATACTTGCAGTGTTACACCAAATTTTAGCTAAATTTGTTTTTCAGGGGTACATTAAGTAGTCTAGTCGTTACCCAGGTAGTCTAGCAGAACATTGACAGGGAGTTAGATTCTCACTGGGTACCCTAATTGTCTGGTCTTGCGTTAATGATGATATAAATGTTTGCTTTGAATTTTCAGTGTTTAGCAAAAACTTCTGCGTTTACATAACAAAACTGTCACTGCTTTGGGTAAGTCTCCTTCTCATAGTTAAATTTAGGGACAAAATTTTAACTATTTTATATAAATTTTCTTATATTCCTATGTTTAATATATATATTTACCTAACCTACACCCCATGGTTAATTTTTAAAGGGAGTAAAGTTGGTTTGAATTCAGAGATTTCCTTCTCCTAGACTAGTTAGTCTAGGAGAAGGAATTCTCTAAATTCAACAAAGGGAAAAGAACTCAGTCTATTCTACTACTTACCCATGGCTGAAGTGGGGAGAAGAGATGGATTACTACATTTCCCAAGAGTATTAGCACGAAGCGAAACGCAAGCAGCATCGTCCAGGATATGAACTAGGATCACTGATTCCATTTCCTACGACGATAACCGCTACGCTAAGCGCACTACTTTGAATGTATAAAGTGAATTCGACCTATTTCAAACGCCGGTGGGATCCAAACGATCTTGCCAGGCTGTCACTGCACGTGTCAAACAAAATTGATTCCACGTAATTGACGCGTCATAACATTTGAAAACAGCCACCAAAAATTAAGTTAAAGAATTCTTGAAAAGAAATTTGCTTCAGACTCTGATCTTTTTTTGAGCAGCATTTCTTTTTCGCTCGAAACGCGAATATCTCATCTCCAAATGTCAAGAGTGATCTGTCAGCAAAGTTGGCCACACGGAAAAGAGAAAACACTTTTCTTCTAATTGCTGGTAAATCCCGACACAAACTTATTGTTTCTACCACAAAATAAATACGCCGCAGGCTGGAAATCCCTGTCTCCAATTTTCACCAGCAATTCAAGGTGAATATGAGATAGTTTTGTTCATGTCCATTCTCGTCTGCGCAACTCGACCGAGAAACTAGATCATATACAGAACGTTCCTGAGGGCAGCGCGTCAATACCTTTGCCAGCAAATAATTGGGAGTTTCTACAGATAACAAGTCATTAGGACGGCATTCGAAACGCTGAAAATATGGAATGCAAAAAGAAAGGAGAAAAAAAGCAGAGAGAGAGAGAAAGGGGGAGAGGAAAAGAAAACATTTCAAACATAGAAACGCTGCTAAACGTTTAAAATATACTGATGAATACGCTGGAAATGATGTATGTCGATTGGTTAATTCTGATTTTACAAATTCATGAATGTACGTTATACAGCTGCTACTTGGTTGTCAGGCGGCACTAAATGAATTAGCAATGAATGGGCTGCAGATGCACGAAATATTCATCCTCTGAACATGTAAGGCTTTCCAATTGTCCCCACACATTTCATTTGTACTGTACGTAAGATGGATTATCAGACCTAATCCAGATAAAAACTGTCGTCATCTCCAAATTGAGAAGCCGCCCAAAAACTCCTGTCGTACGTAAATGATAAAAATTCGAAGCAAAAGTTTAGAAACAAAATAAGAATATTTTGGGGGATTAAATGAAAAGTTTCAGTTTCGGAAGCAATCAACGGGTCTGTTTTGATCCACCTCGACCAAATATTTTTGATTCAATATTTTTGATCCACTTCGACCAGATATTTTTGATTCAATATTTTTGATCCACTTCGACCAGATATTTTTGATTCAATATTTTTTATCCACCTCGATCAAATATTTTTAATGCAATATTTTTGATCCACTTCGACCAAATATTTTTGATTCAATATTTTTTATCCACCTCGATCAAATATTTTTAATGCAATATTTTTGATCCACTTCGACCAAATATTTTTTATTCAATATTTTTTCAATATTTTTGCCATAAATAAAGGAGTTGTGTAGAGGAATTATGGTTGACAAAATTTAATTTCCTCTCAAGAATAAATATAAAAACAAACAACTTAACATATTTTATTCGCGTAACAAAACTAAATAGAAAGGGAGCGAATAAATACATAAAGAAATGAAACACAAAACAGTGAATGAAGAAGTATTGGTAGAAAAGTGCGTCAGAGCCCTGAATTGGTAGAAAAGTGCGTCAGAGCCCTGTCGGCAGGGACTGTAGAATACACCGACGGTATCTCTGCCGAGGCGTAAGGCCCCCTAACGAGGGTCCTGTTTATGTCACTAAACCATCTGATGATGAAACTCCACTCTTGGATGGTTAGGATGTGGAGTAATCCTTCATTGTCATTACTCCCTGGTCCAGGATTCAGTAATGATGGCACTCGTTAGGATTCAATCTATTGGTCAAATAGAATTATTACTGTTAACTAACAATACTTTAAAGCATTTAACTATGTGCAAACAATAAATAGAAAAAATTGACACCATTTAACTGTGCAAACAAATGATCAGTATAGAATAGAATTATTATTATTAGATAAAGATACTTGAAACCATTTAACTGTGTGCAAACAAATGATCTTTGGCTCGTTTAAAAATGTTACCAACAAACTATTTTCTAACAAATGATATATATATGTATATATATATATATATATATATATATATATATATATATATATATATGTATGTATGTGTGTATATATGTGTATAAACAGGATTTAGTATTGAATAACCCACAAAGGTTGATATGCCATAAAACACAACCAAATCAATACAAAAGTAGAAGGTGTGAGTGAGTGAAGCATGAAAGTTTGAGAGACTTACATATTTGAGAAGAGTTCCTAGGTTGTGGGTTGTGTGGAACTGTCAAGAAAGCTTCGGTAAGAAAACTTAAAGTAAGTTAAGGTCATTTCATGTTGTGAATCTATTTTGTAGTGTTCAATACGACCATTGCTCAGGCTTCTCTTACTGCCACTATCAGGTGGATCCTAAGGGATTTCGTTTGATAGATCCTCTGAAATATCGAAAAAAATTCGCATTTTTCTTTTTCATTATTTCTTTCATTCTTTCTTTATTTTTCACCTTTCTTTCTTTCAGATTTTTTTTCTTTTTTCATCTTCAGCGGACCCCTTTTTCTTCCATTTATTAATGTGTAAAAACGAATTCTTATACACTGTATATATTTGGAAATTGTCACGTGTCAACAGGGTCTGGGTCATCTCTGCTTCATTCTTCAGATCGAGTCGGTTCAAAAGTGCATTGCGAATGTCCCATTGTCTTAATGATCTGTCATCTATTATAGATAAGCAAGCCAAAACATTCACAGGCTACATTTCTAGTGCAGCTTATTTTCACTTGTTATCAGTACAGTCAACCCTTGAAACAATGTTTGCTTTTTCATTCGTTTGCACGAGTGTTAAAAAAAATTGATATCGTTTGAAATGTACAAGGTGTTTCTGAAAAATCGATATTTCGTAATTTAATAATTTCACCAATTCTCGTTCGAATGATTTCAAATTTTAACAGCACGTGTAGAAACTTCTAAAAATTCTGTCTAATGTTTAAGCACCTTTTCTTTTCAAGTGAATGGCATTTCTATACCTAAAAAGAAAAACGACGTACAACATTAAACATCGAGTTTAGAGTTGTTTCTACACTAGCAGTTAAAATCTGAGATCATTCGAACGAGAATTGATCAAATTATTAGATGACAAAATAATATTGATTTTTCTGAAATACCTGGTGTATTTTTCCTTTCATATTATAAATTCATATCTCTTAGCTTTCAATATTCGGATCAAGAGTCAATCTGAATATGTAGACACTTAGGTTCTGGTTTTAGCGTATTTTGATTTTGATTAATTAAATTCATTTCAGCTCGGAAGAATAATGTTTAAAATAAGCACCCAACAAGAAATAAAACATCACTCGTGACTTCACTTAGAAAAGATTTTGACCAATATCATCAGCATACCTTCTCCAGATCGTTTTATACAACGAAAGTGATACAATGAGACCAACAACGAAAAGAAGTCACTACCAAAAACGCCTGTATGGACAAACAATATAAAATTGTCCAAATTTTCTCCCCGAGCGCTTTTCATTAGCATTGATCATTTTCAAAGGTATAATCAAAATTTTATTCCTTTTCCAAAAAATAATATGTTAAAACAGTAATAAAGAATACGTGTGCACATAACACCTAACGATGAAAACAAACATAACATTCATACAATAAAAATTCAAGCTTTGAAAATTTGTATTGACTAATAATACAGAACCATTGAATGGTTGGTGTTTTATGGTATATCAACGCTAGTGGGTTATTTAAGGCAAAATCATGTTATATATATATATATATATATATATATATTTGTGTGTGTGTGTGTGTGTGTGTGTGTGTGTGTGTGTGTGTGTGTGTGTGTGTGATTTGTAAGAGAATAGTTTGTAGGTAATATCATTTTTAAACGAATTAGAATTTATTTGTTTGCACACAGTTAAATTGTTTCACGGATTGCTTCTTATCACTAATAATTCTACTTAATATTACTCATTTGTTTACAAACAGTTACATGATTCCAAGTATTGCTATTTAACATTAGTAATTTTATTTATCAAGTATTCCTATCTAATACAAACAATGTGCACATGGTTGTATAGTTTCAAATAACTAATAATGATTATCCTTAATAAATGATTGAAGAGTTCGATTTGACTCATAGAAGGAAGGGAACCTAACAGGTATTACCACTTCAGGTCAGAGTATAATGCTAATATTCGGGACTAGAGCCTCACCACCAGATGCAGTTTAGTGTCATACCCAGGACACTCAAAGTCTTGTTTTTCTTAACACTCTTGAACCTCAAGTATTGCCTTTTTGCACCTTTAAGATCGAAAGGGTTAACTACAAGAGCAATCATATAGGTGCTTGACATGCCTTGACTTGACCAGCCGATTGAAAAGATTGGGTCTTTCTGAGCGCCCGTCTAGCCCAGTAAGGGCCAAAGTGGAGTATTACGCCGCCATGTGCCCAGCAGGTTTGTAGGGTGCTGTTTGTTCCCGCCAAGTCCACCAGTTAACGCAGGGCACAGACGTTGACTGTGGTCTGCCGAACGCTATTTAGTGTCACAGATATCAACAACTCCCGAGCTGACCACATTTTAAAGTCACTAGGCAAGTTATAGGTGAATAATTAAAAGTCAACATAGCTAACTGGCTACCTTTCCTCTTCAAATACAAGGTCTTCGACAAATACAATTCTTCACAACAAAAGAAGGACTCTGACCTGCCGTGTTTGGGTTAACAAGATTAATAACAATGTTCTTTTATTGAATAAAAGAAAGAAACAAAGACAAAAAACAATTCAAGTAAAAATCAGGAGCGAGAAAGTCTTTCTGTATCTCGGAAGGAGCCTCCACTAAAATATCCGTATCCTAGACTAAGCCCCTCATAAGATATCTTTATCCTCGGACGAGCCAGGCATAAAATATCTGTTAATGGAGGAAGGTGAGAATGTAGTTCGACACAGTTCACTTTCCTTCAGACAATGGGATTTGATGGCAGAGCTCGTGCTCCAAATCTCAAGTTTATCATTTCAGTAAGAATGCAGCAGGATAAAGTTGAATATACTTAAATTGTATGTTCACTTACTTGGAGTTTTGTGGAATTTACTCTCTTCTCGTTTTTCCTTCATTATTGGGTTTCCATAACATGTTGGTAAAAGAATACACGTCTTATGGAATTTACTCTCTTCTCGTTTTTCCTTCATTATTGGGTTTCCATAACATGTTGGTAAAAGAATACACGTCTTATTTCGGATAAGACCAAGATTAACAATTGTTTCTTTCCTCGTGGACAAGTCTTTCCTTTGGGTATTCGTTTAACGAGGCTTACCATACCTCGGAGTTCTGGTTCATTCAAAAGATAAGTTCTTTCTTTTCATTCAGGGTTTTCTGTGCGGCATTATTTTGGGATTTGGGTTTCTTCCGTATCCCAAATTATGTCTTCATTTTCAACGAACAAAAGGCAACTGCTCGTGTGTCTTCATCTTTCGACCACATGGCAACTCTTTATGCGTCTTCACCCTGTGATGAATGAACGGCAACCAAGTTATTTTCCGCAGTTTGAAAATTCACCACGTGTTGATTTTTTTGGTGGGCTCTTCCTCGGTACCAATTATGGTCGAAGGCCTGCCTCCCTGCCGACACACACATGGCTAATAGAGAGTGAGGCCCTCCCACGCCCACATCACCTTGTAATGATAGAGAGGTTAGGAGGAGAGACGGCCTTTCTTTCCATTATTCTGCTTACTACAATCGTCCGCTGATTCTTGCTTGTTACTATAGTCGGTCGCCGGCTTCCTCCCCCGACAACTCAGCAAAAGTATTAGGGTGTCATATTTCCTCGTCACAGGAGTGTTGTAAGTCATGTGATTGCTTTAACTGCCAGGTTACAGAATGTTCAGCCACAAGAACCCCCTCTCCATTTCGAGTTGCTAACCACGGCCAAAAGGTCGCTTTGTTGTGGGAATGGGTCTTACTCCTCCGCAAAAATGCAGTCGGCATATTCTACAGGCTCAGTCGCCGGGACAAACAGAAATCTGTATTGAATAAGACCAATATTATATAAAAATTCACTTCCCCATTAGAAAATTGTATCTCTAATAGAAGGTTTAAATTTATAAAATCACAAGAAAAAATAAACCAACTCATAAATATTGATGATAATAAGATATTTGTAAAAAAAAGCGAGAAAGAACTAGAAACCTTAATATAAACTATTAGATAAGATATAAGACTGAAATTTGGGATTGAAAAATGTATCAAGCTGATAATGAAAAAAAAGGGAAAGAGAAACAACGTAAAGAATAGAACTGTCCAATCTGGAAAACATCAGAACACTTGGAGACAAAGAAAACTATAAGTACCTGGGAATACAGGAAACGGACCTCGTCAAGCAATTAGAGATAAATGAAAAAATAATAAAGGTGTATCTCAGAAGAACTAGAAAATTTCTCGAAATCAAACTCTACAATAGAATTATCATCAAATGAATAAATAATCACCTCTAGTAAGATCTTCTGTTTATTTGTCGCTGCCTCCCAGCAGACACGACTTGACACATGGTCAAAAGCCCGAAGGCCGATTAAAGTGGGGATAAAGGGGGGAAGGTCGGGAACGAGCCGAGACTCGAACCCTGCTGGTCTATGTTCCTCATCGTCTCACTTGGTGCAATGTGAGCCTGATGAGGCAAGCAGTTTCACGAACCCAAATGTGGGTCCGGGCACGTATGCCGGGTTATGGCTTGAACTAGACAGCAAGGTCCAGTGCCATACAAAGGTTTCGAGAAAGTCCGCGGGAGTAAGATACTCTGGACCATTCTTAAAATGGACAAGGGAGGAACTCGGATGGAAAAAAAAGCAAAGAAATTGATGAATAAGACCTTACACCTTAGAGATGACTGACTCTGTGTATCACAAAAAAGAAGGAGGAAGAGAATTGAGGATTGCGTAGATGCAATAATTCAGGGACTCGAGAAATATGATAAAAAGGATTAAAGAAAAACTAATTACGGCAGCCAGTAACAGTAATATCAACAGAGCAGAAACAGTAAAAATGTGAAGAAGAAAAAATGTAATGATACTTAAGCGACAAACTCAGGAAAATGCACACGAGATGACTTAGGCGTGGCTACGTAGAGGAAACCTTAAGAGAGAAACTCTACATTATATATTGTAGCACATAGTAGCATAAAACAATGCCATAAGAACTAGTAATTTATTAACCATTTGGCTTAGATGTGGCACAAGGCTATATGAATGAGGCACCCCATGAGACTCGAACTCCCCGAGGAGTAAGACCCACTCCCACAACAAAGCGACCTTTTGGCCGTGGTTAGCAACTCGAAATGGAGAGGGGGTTCTTGTGGCTGAACATTCTGTAACCTGGCAGTTAAAGCAATCACGTGACTTACAACACTCCTGTGACGAGGAAATATGACACCCTAATACTTTTGCTGAGTTGTCGGGGGAGGAAGCCGGCGACCGACTATAGTAACAAGCAAGAATCAGCGGACGATTGTAGTAAGCAGAATAATGGAAAGAAAGGCCGTCTCTCCTCCTACCTTCTCTATCATTACAAGGTGATGTGGGCGTAGGAGGGCCTCACTCTCTGTTAGCCATGTGAGTGTCGGCGGGGAGGCAGCTTGCTAACCATTACACCACCTGAGGCGCCCTCTAATGCCATAATGCAATTATATTAAAGCAAAAATTGATTACTTGCAGAAAAATAGCAAAAGTGGGCTATGATGACAGAGATGAAACATCATAAGTGAATGTAGCAAACTATGAAAAAAGGAATACAAGAACAAGCACATCTGCTTGGGGAAAGTAATCCACTGAGAATTGTGCAAGAAACTGATATTTCACTATATTGACAGATGTTATATGCACAAAACCAGAAGCTGTCCTTGAAAATGTAACGCATAAAATTCCTTGGGACTTTGAGATACTAACGTATCACTCAATACAAGCCAAAAAAACCCAGATCTAGTTTTAATCAAGAAGAAAAGCATTCGTTACCAAGTAGATTTTGCTGTATGAGAAGACAACAGAGTGAAAATGAAAGAAGGCGAAAATCTGGACAAATACTTGGATGTTGCAAGAAAGCTGGAAAAGTTGTGGAACATGAAGGTGATAGTGATACCAATTGTAGTTGGAGCGGTTGGAACATCACCAAACAAAGATTAGAGAAAGAATTGAAACCATCCAGGCCACAGCACTACTGAGATTAGCAAGAATACTTAGAAGAGATACGAGTAGACTTGCTTACACTCAGACTTTAGTGAAAAACCACCAGTTAAAACTTGTAGGAAAACTCACAAGGAGTATAATAATAATAATAATAATAATAATAATAGCCCCGCCAAAAAAACTCCCCAACCAAACATGACTTATTTAAGAATTAAAACCAAAAAGTAATTTTTGTAAAAGTAAAATCAAAAAAGGAAAAAGATAAACGACCGAACCCTCCCCATTCTCAAAATATAGGCTTGGAATGGAATATTCTAGAAGTAACACGTGCTAAGCAATTGTTGAAATGTATATAAATGACCACAGTAGTTTGAAAACATTAGTGGGGTAAGAGGAAACATATCTGTTGCTGTAAATGTCTACTCAAAGGTAAATTTTTGGTTACTGTCTATTTAATCACTGATTTTCGCGTCTCGTAAAAATCGTTTGCTTAACATTTGAATTTAAATGAAGACTTGCTAACTAATGGCCAATGTTTATTCCAGGTGAATATTTTTGAGAAGACGAAATAGATTTGTTTCTTAAATATAGCCCCCTCTCACAATCTCTATCACGTGTGACTCTTCTCTAACCGGAAAATCTGTATTCGATTGGGACTGAAAGTATTACAATGTTTCCATTCTCATATTAGGAAAGTATCAGAAACTAAATTTATATTATTACCAGTTCAATAGGAAATTGACCATCGGGCAATAGGAAACAGGAAGTTCACACGGGAACTATTATCTTATGAAATAAGAGTAAGTAAGTGGACTTTAACTAAGTTAAAACTTAGTTGTTGTTTTTTTTTTTTTTTTTTTTTGTGACCCGCTGTCAATGTACAGTCACTGTGTCAGGTGCACAGAATTAAAACAACCCCTGGTCTGGTATAGCCACAGTATACCACCCATGATAAAAATGTCAAATTCATATTTTACACAACGTGGGGCCCAGGACTCAGACATGATCGGCAGGTGTTCTCTTGATAGCCAACATGGGAGACCCGATAGTCATCCTGCGAATGTTGGCTGTTCTCTTTTCAGGTACACAAATAACGACTCGATGAACCCAACCAACCAGAGACCTAAACGGAAAACATGGACTAGGGAAAACAACCAACTTGCACTACACTACTATTTTAAGAGTAACCCTACACAAAGAGGATACAGGAAAAGAATGATGGAGATATGGCAAGAATTTTCTATTTTTCAGACAACTAGTCAGAGACTCGCTGATCAAGTTAGAACGATAATGAAGAAGGGTTGGTTTTCAGAACTCGAAATAATTGAAATACGCCAAAAAATATATGATCAAGAAAGGAGAAATACATTACCTGACACACCAAATATCAACAAACAAAAACAGCCCATCCAAAATGAACCAACTTCGGAAAATGGAAACCCCACCCAACCAAACACTACACAACAAAACAACCTAGTACTAACACAAAAACAAAAGTTAATTCTAAAAAAATTAAGAAACATTGAATGGAGACTAGTTAAGGCAGAGACGGATAAAGTGAATCAAGTACTGACATTTATACCAACAAATAACATAACCGATTTAAATGAACTAATTTATGCTGGAGCAAAATTAGTTTGCGAGAACATTGGGATCCCCTCAAAAAACATGAAAGAAAAGTCAAAACCAGGATGGGAATTTCGACTAGAAACTCAAATAGAAAACCTACGAACACAACTGAAAGAGGTAAAACAAAAGAAAAACGCTGAAATAAATAGGAAAGAAAAGGCAACACAGGAAAAACTTACGGTACAACTTGAGGAAATACACCAGAAAGTACTAGCAAAAGAAGGAAGATTAAAAAGATATCGACAAAGGGTAAAACAATACAGACAAAATAGGACATTCCAAAACAATGAAAGTAAATTCTATCAACAATTGGGAGGGGATGACAATAAAACACATCAACCGCCGAATGCGAAAGAAACCGAACGGTTCTGGACTAAAATATGGCAACCAAAACAACATAATGAAAAGGCTGAATGGATAAACCATATCAAAAGAGAACTAGAACAACTCGAAGAAGGACCGAAAGCTGAAATACACACTGATTTACTCAGAACGACACTTAAAAAGGTATCAAACTGGAAAACGCCAGGCCATGATGGAATACATGGTTTCTGGTTCAAGAAGTTCACCTCAATTCACGACAGACTAGTATTAGAAATGAACAAATGCCTACAAACAGCGCACGTACCCGAGTGGATGACTAAAGGAAGGACCACATTGATACAAAAGGACCCGAACAAAGGAACCGCCCCAAACAATTACAGACCCATAACCTGCCTACCAATGATGTGGAAAATATTAACAGCACAAATAAGGGAAGAGATTTACCACTCTCTAACAAGCCGCGGATTGTTCCCTGTCGAACAGAAAGGATGCTGCAAAGTATCTAGAGACACAGCAGAATTACTCTACATAGATAAACACATCATAGATGTGAGCAAAACCAGACGGAAAAATCTAGCTATGGCCTGGATTGACTACAAGAAGGCATATGATATGGTTCCGCATAGCTGGATAATAAACAGCCTCAAAATGTACAAAATATCAGACGAAGTCATAAACTTCCTCGACAAAACTGGAAAACCTGGAGAGTCGAACTGACAGCAGGAGGAAGAAGATTAGCTGAAGCAAAGATCCAGAGAGGGATCTTCCAAGGAGATGCTCTATCACCCTTACTATTCATTATTGCCATGATGCCACTTAACCACATACTCAGAAAATGCACAGCCGGATACAAACTCGGCAGATCACAGGAAAAAGTTAATCATTTAATGTACATGGACGACATCAAACCTTTTGCAAAAAATGAAAAAGAACTGGAAACCCTAATACACCTAGTTAGAATATACAGCCGGGACATAGGAATGGAATTTGGCATAGAAAAGTGTGCAATGCTTGTAATGAAAAGTGGCAAACGGCAGCTAACTGACGGGATGGAACTACCAAACAAGGATAAGATAAAAACGCTCGCAGAAAACGAAACCTACAAATACTTGGGCATTTTAGAGGCTGACACCATCAAACAAGCAGAAATGAAAGAAAAAATTCAGAGAGAATACCTCAGAAGAACTAGAAAACTACTCGAGACAAAACTCAATAGCAGAAATCTTATCAAAGGAATAAATATCTGGGCTGTACCTCTCGTTAGATATTCCGGACCCTTTCTCAAGTGGACCAGAGACGAACTTAAACAAATGGACCAAAGAACAAGAAAACTAATGACAATGCATAAGGCATTGCATCCCAGAGACGACGTTGACAGACTATATGCTTCAAGAAAAGAGGGAGGAAGAGGACTTGCCAGCATTGAAGACACCGTTGACACATCCATACATCGACTCGAAAACTATATACAAAAACTCGAAGGAGGACTCATTACAGCCACCAGACACGAAACTGAGAACACTATGAACAACAGAATGACAATAACTAGGAAACAAAAATGGGAAGGAAAACAACTCTATGGCCGCTTTGAACGACTAATAAATAATATCTCACACGACAAAATTTGTACATGGCTAAGAAAAGGAAACTTTAAGAGAGAAACAGAATCTCTCCTAATAGCAGCACAAGACAACGCCATAAGAATGAACCATATCAAAGAGAGAATAGAAAAGACCCAACAAAATAGCAAATGCAGGCTATGTGGTGACAGAGATGAAACCATCAATCATATAATGAGCGAATGCAGCAAATTAGCACAGCGGGACTATAAGGCGAGACACGACTGAGTCGGTAAGGTGATTCACTGGGAAATGTGTAAGAAATTTAAATTTGACCATACTAACAAATGGTATATGCACAACCCAGCACCTGTCCTAGAAAATGACACGCATAAACTCCTATGGGACTTTGATATACAAACGGATCACCTAATTCCGGCCAGGAGACCAGACTTAATAATAATCAACAACAAAAAAGAGAACTTGCAAAATAGTCGACTTTGCTGTCCCGGCAGACCACAGAATAAAACTGAAAGAATGTGAAAAGAAGGATAAGTACCTCGACCTTGCTAGGGAACTGAAAAAACAGTGGAACATGCAGGTGACAATTATACCTATTGTAATTGGTGCGTTTGGAACAGTAACTAAGGGATTACTAAAGGAACTAGAGGACTTGGAGGTTGGCGGACGAGTGGAGACCATCCAAACGACAGCATTGTTGAGAACTGCCAGAATACTAAGAAGAGTCCTGGAGACTTGAGGAGACTTGCTGTCACTCAGACTTCAGTGAAAAACCATCGGCTATCGCTGATGTGAAAAGCTCTAATGAGTGAATAATGATAATAATAAATTAGATTTGACCATACAAACAAATGGTATATGCACAACCCAGAAGCTGTCTTAGAAAATAACACACATAAACTTCTATGGGATTTTGACATACACACGGATCACCTAATCTCGGCCAAGGAGAATAATAATAATAATCTGATCAAAGCGAGAATAGATAACACGCAACAATATAGCAAATCTTGATTATGTGGTGATAGAGACGAAACAATCAATCACATAATAAACGAATGAAGCAAATTAGCACAGAAGGAGTGTAAGACTAGACACGACTGGGTGAGCAAGGTGATCCACAGGGAGATGTGCAAGAAATTTAAGATTAACAATATGAACAAATGGTATATGCACAACCCAGCAGCTGTCCTGAAAAATGACACACACAAACTCCAATAGAACTTCGACATACAAACGGATCACCTAATCTCGGCCAGAAGACCAAACCTAGTAATAATCAACAAAAAAAAAAAAGAGAACTTGCAAAATAGTCGACTTTGCTGTACCGGCTGACCACAGAATAAAACTAAAAGAATGTGAAAAGAAGGATAAGTACCTCGACCTTGCTAGGGAATTGAAAAAACTATGGAACCTGCAGGTGACAATTATACCAATAGTAATTGGTGCTTTTGGAACAGTAACTAAAGGATTACTAAAGGGACTGGAGGACTTAGAATTTGGAGGACGAGTAGAGACCATCCAAACAACAGCATTGTTGAGAACGGCCAGAATACTGAGAAGAGTTCAAGAGACTTGAGTAGACTTGCTGTCACTCAAAATCCAGTGAAAGACCATCAGCTAATGCGGATGTGAAAAACTCTAAAGGAATAATAATAATAATAATAAGTAGGATGCTGCATGCAATTTTACAGGGCGTCTCACAATCTTTTAAGCAAATTGATTGGGCACAACCCCAGGACTACAAATGATAGAGTAATAAAACATTACATTTATTGAAAGGTAAAAGGATTACATTTTTTGTATTTTAACTATTTAGTCTTAAACATAAACCAAAAATATCAAAAGGAGCCCTTGAGTACATGCTTCTGATGTCTGCCATTCAATTGAAGGCACTGTTGAATGCGGAGTGCAAAGTTATTGATGACACGTGCACATCCCTCCTGGGAGATCTCTTGAATTTTCTCCTTGACGGCAGGTGAGGAATCCGTTTCTCTACGATCTTCATAAGTGCTATGAGTTTCAAAGTTCTTGACCAACTTGAAAATCTGACTCCAATTTGGAAGTATGTTGAAATTTACTTGCTTTTGTATCTTGCTTGAAAAACAATCTCAGTTTCATAGTAATGTTTTCACACGAAAGATATTCTGTTCCATCACACAAGGCATGATTATGTTATAGTTGGTTGAATATATCAAAATGGTAAGCTTTTCTCAGCAATAGTCTTAAAAGAGAAATAGAATAAAGTTCACAGGGAAGATTTGTGAGGCCGCTGCTTTGTTTCGATTATTTGAAAGTCCCTGTATTCTGTCATCATTCGTAGGCTCGTGTGTGCTTGTTTGTTTGTTAGAGTTTTATGGTATATCAACCTTTGTTAGTTATTTAATGCCAAATCCATTTTATACAAATAAATAGTTCTATTTCAAATAATTCAGTTTAGCATAAATACACAGTTTAATTGTCAAAAAAATTTCTATTTCAAGCTATTCAGTTTTAGTCAAACAGTTCTAATTCAAACAATTTAGTTTAGTATAAGTACAGTTTTTGTTTACACACTGTTAAATGTCAAAACAGTTCTTTTTCGAACAATTCAGTTTAGAGTAGTACAGTTTCAATATCAAAAACGGTTCCATTTCAAGCAATTCAGTTTAGCATAAGTACGCATTTTTGTTCTATTTGACTCTGAGATAGGACTCTATCAGCTGCTACCACACCGGGCCAGAGTGGACCTGGGAGCGATGTCAATGAAGGGGTGCTCCACATTCCCTAAAGCTCCAGCATCACTGGAACCTAACCATCAGATTGTTTAATGTCATATCTAGGACACTCGTTGGAGGAATCTTACCCCTTTGCAGAGGAACAGTCGCTGTATTCTACAGCCCCAGCCGATTGGGCAAACTCGTGTCTGCTTAACAAACACAAATTTTACTTGGAACACACACTTAATAGAGTTTCAGTGCAATATGTTAGAATAGATATCTTCACAAAGGTAATAATAATGGAAATAATAGTGTGTGTGTGCTTCTGCTACACACACTGCCTTCTAAATATCAATAGCTGGGGTCCAGTGTTAAGCATGGGCAAGATGACTAGCAGCTATATCGATGATAAGTATTATCACAGAGTTTAGCTTCTCTGGAAAATATTGTCTGTTTAAATTTCCAATGATCCAACTAGAGAATTCATCTGCTCTTTGATATAGTATGTAGCCACCCTCTTCATCAATTAAACCTGCTTGAAAAACAGGTTTAATTGCCAAACACACACGCACACGCATATATGTATATATCAAGAACATCATTTCGTATTTCCAACTGAAATAGTGTTAACGACCCAGCCTCCATATATTGTTATTTGGTCCGGTAAATTAAAATAAAAGTTTTCGTTTTTGGGGTAATGGTACCTTTTAAAGAAAATTTCGACTTGGCACATCAGCATAAGTTGGAAAAATATGAGGATCCGCAAGAACAATGTGTTAGAAATGTTTGGATAACCAATAAATTTCTTATCAAAGTCGGATGCTGAGGTTTCATTACCAACTCAACCTACGCATTCTTGACTAATATTGGACTTGGAGTTACTCCTGGGGCGCTCTGGATTAGTGGTAATGATGCTTTACCCCTGAAACCATGCCTGAACCCAGAGCCATCATTTGATGAAGGCTTTGATGGAAGCAATGCTGCTATACAAGCATCAGTCATTTTATGATATATATATATATATATATATATAAAAGACACAATCTTCATCATCAACCCGCTCTGTCGGCGGGGCTGTCGAATATACCGACTGTATCTGCTGCAAAGGAATAAGACCCACCCCACCCTACCAAAATGAGGTGTCCTGAGTATGACACTAAACTGCATCTGATGGTGAGGCTCCAGTACTGGAGCTCGAGGGAGGGTGGAGTACCCCTTCACCCCTCACAGGTTCACACTAATCCAGAGTGGTCGTACTTGTTAGAGTCCCATCCATAGGTCAAATAGATCTGTTTACGAATTATTTGTATTTGATAGGTATACTTGATTTCATTTAATTATATGCAAAATAATTCTTGAGAAAATGCACAAAAATGTAAATATATAAATGTAAAATAAGTACAATAAATGCAATTTCCTAATCTCTTTGCATAAAATAGCCCCAGACGGGTTGTAACGCCGATAAAATCAATCAGTCAATCATATCTCCAGCCCAGCTAGATGGAACTGTTGAATACGCCGGCTGTACCTCTGCAGAAGGGTAAGACTTTCTCCAAATTAGTGTCCAAGATTTTTCAACCACATCAGGAAATACATTAACACAAGTGAAAGTCTACGAAAACGTTAGTCTTGTCCTTTTCTATGTATAGTTCGGAGAGAACTGGCTGACCAAATGCCGCCACGTCCACTGCTTTGAACAATTCCATCAACGCTGCTTACGCAACGTCCTCAACATCGTGTGTGTGTGTGTGTGTGTGTGTGTGTGTGTGTGTGTGTGTGTGTGTGTGTGTGTGTAATAGATTAATATAATTATGTTATTTGACCACACAAATAAAAAACTAAAAGAATGCTCCATACTATTAAGGTAGAACAATAGGAAGTTAATGTAAAAGTTTCACAGTTCGTTCCTAAGGTAGACACCGAAATAAATAGAATGAACAGTATTCATTTTACCGCCAACCTGAGAATGGATTGATTGCAAGGGCATATCAACCCATTTGGTATTATTTTAAGCCTAGAAGTTAGAGAATTGCGTTCATTATACATTCATGCTTACATTTTTTCGAGTAGTTATTTCTTAAAAGTTTTTTTTAGAGCGGGGACAGGATTATATGACACAGTTTAATTTCCAACTCAGGATATCCCTTTTTGGGTTGAGTATTACCCCTCTACCAGGGATACAGTCATCATATTCTAAACGTTGGTGACAGGACGGATTCGTAATTGGAACGAAAATAACTTGTATCGAAACAATGTTGCGCAAAATGCAGCCACTCTGGGCAGGTCACGTTGACACAATGGAAAATTATCTGCCTTCTAAATATTACACTTTTATAGCGTCCACCGTGCCAGAGGTGTTTGTCATGAAAGAGAGAAAAAAGACACCCTTAAAAAGGCTCTCACCTCCTTTGAAATCGAGAGCCAAAAATGAACAGCTTAGACTGGCAACAGATAAAACTATCACCAAAAGCTACCAAACTCTTCAAGAAGAATCGGAGAATCCAAATGGAGTTAAAGAGGCAACACCACAAAAACACCAGTGCTGCAACAGAACCAACTACTTTTCGGACCATCCCCTCTCCCAGTCGCTGCGGTAGGTCCTGTCTATCTCGTTTTTCGGGACTGGTGTAGATACGCTGGTGACTGATGAGTATAGGCTTCATCAGTCACCAGCGTATCTACACCAGACCCGAAAAACGCTTTCATGAATCATCATTTGCGAAACTAAAGCGCAATATATATATATATATATATATATATATATATATAATGTTTTTTCTATTTTAGAGTATACAAGATATATCTTGAATTTATACAGCAATTTTGAATATCTTTATATATGTTTAACACTCAGCACTATAAGGTATATATATATATATATATATATACATGTGTATATAATATACATATATATTATATGTGTGTGTTTGTGTATATGTGTGTGTGTATGCGTGTGCGTGTGTAATGATCTCATAGGCGAGAAACTGACTGTCATCCAGCGCCGTTGACCCGGTGTCAACTCTATCCAAACTTTGATCTATATATGCTCTTTTGCCGATTTTTGAGCACTTTTTATTTAGGAATATAGCAAACTGTATTATTACATAACACCCCCACACACACAAACACCCCCAACATATATACATATATATATATATATATATAAATTTCATATTCACATATATATATGTGTGTGTGCGCGCGCGCACGCGTGTGTGTGGGTGTATGTATGCGTGTGTGCATTATATATATTTACGAAGCGAAGAATTTCAGCCGCACAATTGGTATAAATTTTGTTTGCCAAACGACCTTCACAAAAATTTCGAGAAAATTTAATTTTAGTGCGAAACACAATTCCTTCCTGAGCTATCTTACAAGCCGACCACCCAAGAATTTTTCTGTCAAAATACAAAAAATAAAAATCAAATATTCGCTATATATATATATATATATATATATATATATATATATATATAAACCAACTATGAAGAAAAATTTTAAGAGCTTTGAATAAAAGATGTTTATACTGATAAAAAAAATCGAGAAGTAAAACAAAAAATAACAAAAAAAAAAAAAAGAATTGTCACAAAATATAACCGTATCACTTGCCATGTTTTTCTTCTTTTTTTTTTTTTTTAATGCAGACCACCCAACAGTTGGTATCGCATGAAGTATTACCTTGTTGAGGTTTTCGTTTTGTTTCTTTCATACTTTCTTTGTTTGGTGTTTGTCCTGATATATTTGTTAATGTGTATATAAACGCGCATGCGTGTGTGTGTGGTTTAAAAAAAGCGTTCCTTGTGAATCAAACAATAAAAAAAACATTAAATTAAAAGAGTTATGGCAATAAACTTGCTGAAATTATGAGTTTGACGAAATTCCTTCATTTATCCCTACACTTCACCTTTGCTTGAGTGAGAAAAAAAAATAAAGTTAAATAAAATGAAATAACGGAACAAGTCAAGAGTTAGCAGCGAGATTTTTTTCTTTTTCTTTTCTTTGTATTTTTTTTTTTTCTCTTTTTCTTTCTTAGTTTTTGTTGTTGTTGTTGATTTGGAGGGATTAAAGAGTTATGTTCCGTCTTTCCCTGAAAGAAAATCTAAAAGAGGCTTAGTCGAAGTAGTTATGCGATGTGTATCCTTTTCAATATCATTCACTTCTATCAATGCAGCTGCAAAGTTGGGTCTCTTTAATCAACAATTTTCATATTTTATTGCATTTTAAGACACACTCGTCGTGAAAAAAATTTTTTTTTCTTAAATTAGAATTTCTCTTATTTCGATTTCATTTTTTTTTTCAAACGGGTAAAGGCTCAAGTATAACGTGGAAAAGACCTCCCAAATTCGAGGAATATGAGTAGAGGTTAGGTTAAGGATCTATGCATATACATTAGGTGTTTATAAAGATTTCCAGATTTAAAAAAAAAAAAGCGGTTTTCTCCTGTGTATTTAAACTCTTGTTTTCAATAAATAAATAGAATAAAACTTTTTAAAAAAAGGAAAAAATAAAAAATATGAAGGCGAAGGAAACTTTTGAACATAACTAATAAGTTTCTATACGTTAAAAATGCACGTGAAGAAGCAGGATATACATGTAAACGTATCTTTATAGTAATAAGATTCTCAATATGTTCGTATTATGTTGGCATTAAATAACCCACGAAGGTTGGTATGCCGTTAAACAAAAAACTATCAAACCAATCAATCATCAAGTTCAAGAAATATATTTCACCGTTTATCTTGAGTTATATTCTGATTCACATTAATTATTCTAAAAGGCGCAGCCCTAAAGAAACTTGAGGATTGTCGAAAATGTTTGTTCTGTGGATATTACACTTTCTTTGAAACTTGGCCTTCCAAACGCTGACTTATTTATAGAACATGTTACTAGTAACCTTTTCATCTAATTAGGTATGGAATTAATTTGTTAATTATCTTATTTTGATAGGTTTGAAACTTTCTTTGTAAATTGATGACAGATTTTAATTCAGTCAACCAAAAAACAGTTTACCTTCTCTTCATGTGAAGCTATTGATCACAGAAAATAAAAGACGTGATGTTGAATTACTTTTTAAATGAAAAATATTTGTGAAAATCTGATTTACTGACGACAATCAAATAGTCATATCAAGTTTCTAAATAATCTTTACAAATTAATTCTATCAGAAAAACTCGTACAGAAACGCTCTGGGTTAGTGGTAATGATGCTTTTGGCCCCGAAACCATGCCTGACTGAAAATGGCTTTGTTAGTCGCACAACTGTGTTTTGTTGTTTTTTGCATTTGCAGCATATATATATATATATATATATATATATATATATATATATATATATATATATATATATATAAGAAATAGACTGTCGAGGGTTTGCAAAGAGCTCGCTCTGCAGGGCCTTGATTTGAAATTGATATAACAGAAACTACTAAAATGGTGTGGGGTATTAGAACTATCATGGAGCCCACGGGAAAAACTGCTGGATGGCTTTGCATGAAGAGGACGAACTTAGGGATTATTACTGCAAAGAAGCAAGCTGGGAAGTGATCAATCCACTTGGGCAAGGGAATCTGATGTTTTTTTGACCCGAAAATCTTAGACGAACCAAATACATCTGTAAGATTTGTCAATATATATATGTGTGTGTGTGTGGTATTCAAAAAGTATCAAGTCTGAAACTGTATTTACGAACACAGATAAGAATAATCAATGAAACGTCAAGTTTCTTCAAAATAGATACCTTGGTATTCGGCACGCTTATTCCAACGAGTTTTCAGTTAATCGAAGCACCTCCGAAACTTACATTTCTTTTAATGTCCTCCGTGTCTTTAAATCTAACCCTTAAAGATAAATTTTCAGTTGAGGAAACAAGATTCATACAGGTTTTGGTTTGGTGAATATGGTGGATGTTTTGTTGCACAAATCAAAAAGTATCAAGAGAGTCCACGTAGTGTAATGGTTAACGTGCTGCCCTGCGACATCTTAGCGAGTTCGAATTTCAGTCGCTCTATTGAGTCTACTTTTGGGCTAATAACTTTGGGAAGAGTATGAACTCCCTTATCCCACCCCAGATATAGGTTAAATAGTACCACTTTCTGCTAGGAAGGCTTTGGCATTAGATAACCCACAAAGGTTGACATGCTATAAAACAATTTTTTTTTCAAACTGGCATTATTACTTTATACAATTTGCTCAGCTGTGCATATCTGTTCAGTCTTGATTTTTGAATCAAGTTTTAAAATTCCAAAATAATTTCATAGATATAGAACGAGTAATGAAGGGAATCAGATTCAGGAGTTCCCTTCAGTACACAGGTTAAAAATTGTCCCTTGAATTTTTACTATCAAGAACGTTATCTCGAGTTTCCAATCAAACATATAATTTATGCATAGAATTTTTCAGCATACTTTCGTATATAAGTGGGCCAGGTTTAGTTTGGTTTGGTTTGGTTTGGTGGGTTTTATGGCATATCAACCTTTGTAGGTTATTTAACGCCAAATCCATTTTTATGTAAATAATCTGTCCTATTGAAAACAATTCAGTTTAGCATAAGTACACAGTTTAATTTTCAAAAACATTTCCATTTCGAACTATTCAAGCAGTTATATGTAACAATTCAGTCAAGTGTGAATACAGTTTTAATGTCGAAAAACAGTTCTATTTCAAATAATTCAGTTGAGCAGAAGTACGCAGTTTAAATCTAAGTACGGTTTAATTGTCAAAAACATTTCTGTTTCAAGCTAGTCAGTTTACTCAAACAATTCATCTTACCATAAGTGTGCTGTTAGTTCTATTTAACCCATAGATAGGGCTCTTATCAGGTGCTACCACTCCGGGCCAGAGTGGACCTGGGAGCAATGGCAATGAATGGTACTCCGCATTCCCCAAAGCTCCAGCATTGCTGTAACCTCACCATCAGATTGTTTAGTGTCATATCAGGACACTCGTTGGGGGGGTCTTACCCCTCTGCAAAGCGCAGTCAGTGTATTCTACGGCCCCAGCTGACTGGGCAATATAAGTGGGTCAGTTTCTTTGTTTAATAGCATATCATCCTTTGAGGGTCATCTAATGCCAAAGCCCTCCTTGTAGAACAGTTGTGGTATTATCTAACCTAAAGCTGATGGTGTTGTATATCATAATGATGAGACCACTACACGAAAATAAAATATAACTCTCTCTTCTTTATTACCACGAAAGGGTGGAAATGTTGCTGGTGTGTGTCGGGGGAGAGAGAGAGAGAGAGAAAGAGAGAGACTAAGACCTTGGACTGCTATCATTGACACCATATCTTTTTAACGAACGCTGTGATTCTATATTCAAAGCCCCACTTAGTACTTCTTTGATAGGGCTTATCAGAGTCACTTCTTAACACGAGGCCACCGGCCTCCTGGGTCATGCCCATGGCGTATTTTGCTCTGACAGCCCTCTTCACTTGTCTGACCGCCTGTTCTGAGGAGATTGAAACCATGTGCTTATATAATATTTTCAATGCCTACGTGTTTTCCTTCCGGTTCGAAATTCACGTGATTTATTTCCGCTGTCCCCTCGTTTGCACAGGTGGAATATTCTGTTTAGAAATCTACAACTAACATGCTGTCAAAGATCAATATGTAACAGGGGGATAAGGGGGTTCATACAATTTCCAAGAATATTAGTTCAAAGGTGAACATAATAGCACGACTGGCGTTCGAACTCGCGTTCTCCCCAATTCCTAATGGTAATTTTATTAAAGATAGAGAGCATTATAGAAACGTCCGAATATCCAAGGTATCAATGTGGAAATAGATTTTTTGTTTTGTTTCTCTTTTTAAGATACATGAGTTAGTGTATTTAATAATTCGCATTCGAACCAAAAGAGAATGTTTTTTGGAGGGGTGGGGTATTTATTAATCTTTTTCAGTGGTTACAAAAAGAGAAATATTTGGGGGTATTTATTAATTTTTTTGAGTGGTTACAAAAAGAGAAATATTTGGGGGTATTTATTAATTTTTTGAGTGGTTACAAAAAGAGAAATATTTGGGGGTATTTATCAATTTTTTGAATGGTTACTTACATTTTAAAAACACTGTGTGAAGGATTGATTGATTCATTTTAACGCCATGTCAATCCGTCAAGGGTTATTTCATACCTAGAGGTTTGAGAATTGCGCTTATTATACATTCATATTAACATTTTTTATGTTGTTTCTTGAGAGTTTTCTTACACACTTATCTGATAGCTGCCCAATAATCAAACACATATATTTGACTCATAGCCTAATCGGTATTACCACTCTCTTTCAGAGTCATGGCAATTAAAGGGGGGTAACTTTACGTACTTTACGATCTCCAGAACATGAGCCTCACTACCAGATGCAGTTTAGGGCAACGCAACGAAATCGTAGAGAGACGGTGTTTAAAGCCAATGGTGATTTCTTTGAATCAGTCAAATCTGGAGTATTTTTGTATATTTTCACGTAACTTTGGTAAATATATTTCACGAAGTGAGATATCAGAGTAATTTTTGTAAGTTTGACATAATTTAGACTACCCAGTTGGCTAGGGCTGTAGAATACCTCGACTGCATCTCTGCAGAGGGGTATGACCCCCTCCCAACGAGTGTCCTGGTTATGACACTAAACAATCTGATGGCGAGGCTCCAGTAATGCTGCAGATTTGGGGAATGCAGAGTACCCCTTTATTGCCATCGCTCCCAGGTTCACTCTGACCCGGAGTGGTAGCACCTGATAAAGGTCCTATCAATGGGTTAAATAGAACTAAACCGTGCTTCCTTCACTATTCTGATTTTTGCATTTAAACTGCATACTTATGCTGGACTGAATTGCTCGAAATAGAATTGTTTTGACGTCTAAACTGTGTACTTATGCTAAACTGAGTTATTTGAAGTAAAACTGTTTTGACATTTAACTCTGTGTATTGCCCACTCAGCTGGGGCTGTAGAATACACCGACTGCAAGATAAGATACCCCCATAATGATGGTCCGGGATATGACACTAATCAATCTGATGCTGAGGTTTTGGGGAATACGGAGCATCCATTTATTGCCATTGCTCCCAGGTCCATTCTGGCCCGGCATGGTAGTACCTGATAGGGCGCTATCTATGGGTTAAATAGAACTAACGGCATACGTATGCTAAACTGAATTGTTTGACTAAACTGAATAGCTTGAAATAGAAATGTTTTTGACAATCAAACCGTACTTACATTTAAACGGCGTGCTTATGCTTAACTGAATTATTTGAAATGGGACTGTTTTTTGATATTGAAACTGTACTTACACTAAACTGATTTGTTTAATATAGAACTGTTTTGACATTTAACTGTGTGTAAACAAAATCTGTACTGAATTAGCTGAATTAGAACTGTTTGAATAAACTTAATAGCTTGAAATGTTTTTTTCACAATTAAGCTGTACTTACATTTAAACTGTGTACTTATGCTAAACTGAATTGTTTGGAATAGAACTAGTTTCATAAAAATCGATTTGGCGTTAAATAACCTGCAAAGGTTGATATGCCATAAAACCCAACCAATCAACCAACCATAATTTAGACGACAGTTGACTCATCGCACCCTGCATTTCGAAGTAAGGTTAAATTCTGAAGATGTTTCTTTCTCATAGTAATTGTGTAAATCACCGAAAGCATTCAACATTTAGGATAAGTTTTTTATTCTCTTTACTTGATTTTTCAGGTGCTTTTTCAATATATAGGAACTAGAATACTCTGACCGTATACCCTGCTGCGATAGTAAGATCCCACCCAGCTCCTATGAAAATGGATTGTCCTGGGCATCACACTAAACTAGGTTTCATAGTGAGAATCCAGTTTTGCATATTTGAGGAGCGTAGAGCACCTCTTCATTGCAATTACTCCCAGGTCCACTCTGTCTCTGTATTTGTTAAGTTCCCATCTCTGGATCAAGTAAACACTTAAAAATTATTCGTATTCTCGATAGGACTGTATAAAAAACACTTAAGAAACAATTAGGTAGTCACCGTGGCTACATGGCGAAAGTGCTGGACTGCGGCCTCAAAGTCGGACAACTACTTTTATTTTGAACTAATACCCTTGCGAAAGGCATAACCTCGGTTATCCCCTAGCTATGGATTAAATAATTCCACTGCTGTTCTTCTCCAAGGATGGCTTTGGCATTAAATAACCCACGAAGGTCAATTTGCCGTTAAAACAAAGAAACCAAATTAAGCAATAACAGCCTAAAAATGTAAATACGAACGTACAATGAACATGATTTCCAAACTTCTAGGCATAATATATCCCTAGACGGGTCGACATGCCGTTAGAAGTAAATAAACATATTTCAAAGGAGTAGTTGCGCCTGTTATTAAATATTAAAGCATTTAAACGCATAGATCATGAGTTTTGTTGACATTCACTAATTCACTAATTCTTTTTCTAATGTGCATATATATTTTTTCTCTTGTAGATTTTGAACATTTATTACTTGGAAATCTATCATAGGCAAAGAAGGACGGGGAAACGTATAAAAATTTATTTGCAAAATCAGCAATCCATTATTGTAATGAACTGAGCTATTTCCATGTCAGGAAGCCACCCACGAAATTAGTTATAATTTACGTGGTATTATTTTCAATTCAAGGTTAAAAATGTTTCCATTTTCTGCACTAGATCATATGAATAATATATATATATATATATATAAACAAATACTTGAACATCAAAATAGTAAAGTGATTTATGGGCCTCTCTCTCTCTCTCTCTCTCTCTCTCTCTCTCTCTCTCTCTCTCTCTCTCTCTTTATATATATATGTATATATGTATGTATATATAAATGAATTTGTATGTGCATGCATCTCTCTCTACCCTCCCTCCCTTCCTCTTTATCTTTATCCCTTTGTCCCTATTTCTTTCTTTCTTTCTCTCTTTCTCTTTCTATCTCTCTTTATATATATATATATATATATATATATATATATATATATATATATATTGTGAATGCATGAGCGCGTATCTTTGTCTCGCTTTCTGTCTCTCTGTTCATGTCCGCGTGTGTGTGTGTGTGTGTCTCACTATATATATGTCTCCCTCTGTCTGCTTGTCTGTCTCTCTGTCTCTCTTCATGTGTGTAATAAGAAATTAGCTCAGATTTTGGTCTCTCTCTCTCTATATATATATATATATATATATGTAGAGAGAAAGACAGACAGACAGAGAGACCCACCAACATGCACACACACACACACACACACATATATATATATATATATATATATATATTGTTTCTCTATATTATTGTCTGTCTGTCTCTGCCTCTGCCTCTGCCTCTGTCTCTGTCTCTCTCTGTCTCTCTCTCTTTCTGTCTCTCTCTGTCTCTCTCTCTCTCTCTCTCTCTCTCTGCGTGTGTGTGAGTAAGATATGAAATTATGGAATTAACTTAGATTTTGTAATAAGTCCGTATGCTTTTATGAAGAAAGCTTATACAGTTTTCATATCTCTAACATTAAAAAATTATATAAAGTTCTTTACAAGAAATACCTTTGTGCCAACATTAACCTTGGCTCTCTTTTTTTTACTACTACAACTGCTGCTGCTGCTATTGCCACTGCAACACTCGAACACGCATATATACAGAGTGACCCATAAAAACTGACCTAACCCTAAACCTAATCCTGCCTCTGCGCAAACACTTTTGCAATGACCGCTTTGTGGGTGGTCTGTCTCTGTGCCTCGAGATTTAAATCTGTACACTGAGCTCTTTATGTTTGTCCTTGGAGGATTCTTCATAGTCAAATAGGTAACATAGTATTTTCTTTCGGTTGAAATTCTTTTAAGTGATTTTTTCAATTTCCTAAGATTACAGATAATATTTAAAAAATCAAATTAAAAACAAGAAAGTTATAACATTATATATATATATATATATATATATATATATATATATATATATGCGCCAATTCACCTAATGATCGTAGTCGGAAAACTCGGAGTCATGAGTTTTACCCTGTTTTAGATCTTTTTTTATAATTGTTTATATACTAGGATATTGCTTTACATCTTTGTGCATTGAACACTGGAAAAAATGTTGATTTGGAGCGTTAAATTTTAACCATTATATATATATATATATATATATATATATGTGTGTGTGTGTGTGTGTGTGTGTGTGTGTGTGTGTGTGTGTGTGTGTGTGTGTGTGTGTGTGTGTGTGTGTTAGATAATAAAATGATTGAATAATTTCGCATAGAGTTTATTTTAAAACGAATTAAACGGCTGTACATAGAAAGAGTATATGTAACCTGTCAACTCCGTGTAAATCACAGGCTGTAAATCTACGGGCTGTTTGGAAGGTTAACTGTCATTGGAGGATTGTAAAGTCAGGTGACTAAAACCCTCGAAATTAAGAGTTAGAGCTTAACTTTAAATGAGTCATCCCGGAATCACTAAAGATGACACACCTCAGTTTGTGCGGTCCTTGTTTCCATCTATGTCTATCAAACACACACATGCGCGCGCATGAGTCTCGATTGGTCCCCACATTAAAATAACCTTATGTCAAATCCTACCTGGTGGGAGGTATGGATAAATATCTCAGATTCCACAAAAAAAATGTTTGTTAATGTTATTTAGAATATCGCGAAGTTATGATTTCAGACTGACTTCTTAACAAAACAAGGCCGAACGTACCTACACTCTTATATTGCGAGTAATTATTTTTCTTTAATTAAATTTCACGATCGTAATCTACACTATAAAAATTAGCTGTCCATCTGCGACTCACTCACTCACTGGGAGGCCGGACGTAATCTATGCTTTTCCGGAAGTTTTAACATAGCTAGAAGCGGAAGTGATGCTTTAACTTGATTCAATCTTGACTTTTTTTTAATTCCTTCATGCATGAAATTATTAAAAATACAACTAAAAAATTAACTGTTGGTTTTGCACAAACAAGAAATTGTTAATATTTTTTAATACCGTTATCTTGAGGTTTTAAGTATTGGATAACCTAAAAAGTTTCATTGGTTTATCAAATAAAAATAAAAGTTTTTTTTTTTTTTTTTTTTTTTTTTTTCGAGATTGAACATCGTAATGATTTTTTTACTTTTTCAAGTGACATTTTTTTTCTGGTTGGCAACTGTGATTGAAAATCTGTAGATCAATTTTATCATTGAACACGTGAAAAAGCATTCAATTCATACCTGCTTTCGATGTTTAGTATATTCTGCATTACTCATAAAATCAATACTTATAGAATGCTGAATACTAATTGATATATAAAAACAAATATAATAAGATTATGAAATTGATGGATGCAGTTAAAATCTTTTTTTTTTTTAAACTTAAATTAAACGTCCATACATTTTTCGAAAATAATTGTCCTTTAAATGTATACTTGTTTTTGGTTATAAACTCATTTGAATTCGTATAACAATAGACTTCTAGCGAAACCTAACAATTTGAGTTGTGTGTTTAGGCAAATGTGTTACGAAACTCGATCATGACATCAAATTCTGTGTCAAATTTGGGCTCAAAGCGACAAAGATAAACATTTAACAAGTTAACAGAAGCTTGGGAAAATCAAGTTCTATTCCGGGAGCAGGTTTTTAGGCGGAACAAGGCATTTTGGGTAGTCGATAGACTGTGGAAAATGAACTTTGTACGAGTTGACTGGTCACTTCACAAACTGAGGAAAAAGAGACAAAAGTAAGGGCTCCCATTAGTTCATTTGTAAAAATGACTGGTAATGAATTAATGTTGATTTTTAATCAGGGTTGCCAACCTGAAAAATAAAAAATCAATCTCATTACTTTCCAGACATACTCTTTGTGAACGAATTTTTCATCAAAAAGAATATTCTTACGGTGCCATTTACTCTCCTTATGTGATTCATTGTGTCTGTTTCCTGTTCCCAAAACTCAAAATCCAGCTCCGTGGTCACCATATGGGAACTGTTGAGAACATGCGACAGGTTGTGAGGGACCAACTGAAGGCAGCTTCAGTTGAAGACTTCTGTCACTGTTTTCAGGAATGAGAACAACGTCATCTCTGATGTGTAGCATTCCAAAGGAAATATTTTCAGGAAGGTTCAGTTGTTTTGTTATCAAGTTGATAAAAACTTTTATATTTTCATTACTTTATTAATCTTGTATTTACTATTTTGCTTCACTTTCTTCATGTATCATTCAGGGAACTTCACACCTTAAATCGAAGTATCAATATTAACATGGACCTCAAGTCTTCTAATACTAATTAAATTGCATAATATTCGTGGGTTTATGTTGGTTTAATGAAAACAGTAATCGATTATTTCAAATGACTATTGTTAGTGTACTTATTGCTTGGCTCAAGACTAGGATCAAGGCAAAGTCCCAGACAAGGATCAAAGCAACGCTCAAGACTAGGAGCAAATAAAAGTACAAGACTCAGAGCAAAGTAAAGCTCAAGACTAAGATCAAAGCAAAGAACGTGTTTGTGATAACAATTCTGTGGATCACACTTTGTTCTCATAAGTTAGCTTTGTATCAATTAACTTTGATAGATATGATTTGATACAGACATAAATCTCTGTTTAATTTATTTTTAGGAAGAATACGTGACATCAGAATTATTGTGCAAAGAGCTACTGACTTCTTGTTTAGGTGTATAATGGTACCACCCACAAGTGATCATTCCAAATCGTACACCATGGCAAAGCTTATCGAGATCCTTAATAAAAGAATAGAATAGAATAAACTTTCTTTTGGACTCACGAATGTAGTCCAAGTAACAATAAATCCATGCTTTTGGCATTAGCTTAGTTTCAAGTGTTGGCAGAAAGAGATAAGTTATTCCCCAGCTGTCTAAAAGAGAATCAAAGTTTTCTGCCTTTTAACCTAAAAAGCTCAGTCTTTCTTGATATTTACCCATAGCTGATAGAAAGGAAGGAGAACGGATTGATTCACGTCTTTCTAAAGAGCACTACTATGTATTTACCCAACCCCTCAGCTACATGCAGAATGTGACACAAAGTTAATTTTAGGTAGATTGATTGATTGGGTGTTTGTAATGGCATGTAAAACCGTTTAGGGTTATTTTATGCCAAGAGGTTCGGGAATTATATTGTATTCACTTTTTTGCATAGTTGTTTCATATGAATTTTTTGCATGATATTAAGTATTCCTATTTAATATAAATAATTTTCACACAATTGTATCGTTTCAAGCATTACTATCTAAGACTAATAATTATATAAGTAAGTAAAATAAGTTGGCCGACCGTAGTCGAGAGGTGACCCGAAGGCTCCCTTTTCAATAGCTACTACACCGAGGTGTAGAGGAGGGCGATACTCTTTCCTCTGGATTGCTTCACTTACCCTTGATCCGTACCTTATAATACTGAGTGTCAAGCAAGAAGGCAACAAGTACCATTTTTTGAGTCTTTGGTATGACTAGACCCGGGATTGAACCCCGGTCTCCCGAACTATTGGTGAACACTCTACCCACTATTTGCGCACAGGTTTCAAGTAGCTAATACTGTAACATAGCCATACATAAATACGTGATATGTACATCGAATGTTCATAACGCACATATAGATAACATAAGAATCCCGAAACACAAAAACACTTACGACTTCTTAGTTCAGGTACGAAACTTTTTATTACCTTTGAGTTAAAAGGTTTTTCGACATAAGGAAGAGAGAGGCACAATCTTTCTATGACGACTTTTCCATCTGCCCCAAACCACGTGCGGTACCTGCTGCAAGGCCTCGGCGAGCTCCGAAAGTCAACCGTCTTCCTCGGACGCTAAAACTCGACTCTCTGACTTTTTTCAAATCCCCAAAAATCCTCAGCCCACGCTTCCGGTTCATGACGTCATTCACATCCCCCTGGTCACATTTTCTATGAGGGATTTTCATTTTGACATCTCTGAATGATACACCCTCCCCGCGTGCGCGTGAACACCTGCGCTCATGTTGTACCTAACTAACCCATGCGATAAGCGAAAGGTTCTCAGCCTAACAAAACCGAAAGGCAAGATATATAAAACGAAATCCCTCGGCCATTATATTACAATACCAATTCTTAGAAAACGATTATAGCTTCAAGTGACTATTAATACAAATAATTATTTGTTATATGATATCAAGTATTCCAGTCGAATACGAATGATTTTGAAAAGGATTCATTTTTCCCTATAGATGGGACCTTAATAGGTGCAACCAATCCGAGTTACAGTGGACCGGAGAGTAATGGCAATAAATGGGTACCCCGCACTTTCTTGATCTCTAGAACTGTGGTCTCACCATTAGATGCTATTCAGTGAAATACCCAGGACATCCCTTTTCTTTGTGGAAGATACTGTCATCGTATTATTAAACCCCAGCGACAGGATGGAATGATATTTATGTGAACATTTTGCTCATATAAATGTTTCAATTATCATTCTTTATTTAAACATTTTGGGGTGGGTATGACCTCACAATACTGAAAATAAGGCTTGGCTTCCTTGCGTTTGACTTGTGATTTGTTTGTCTTCCGGATTGTTCTCCAACTACTGTATTATTTTCCAAAGCGCTGACTCTCAGCACTTTTTTTCGTGAATATATTATATACAAGAGTATGCTCACTTAAGATGAAAAATCTGTGAAACAAGTATGTATATTTGTATGACTGTGGTTGTAACTTATTAGATAAGGTTTGCAGATTGGTTACTTATACAAATTTCTGGAATACGTAAGATAAGGGTTTATCAGATTTACATAATATCTTTTATTATTTGTAAAATGATATATAGTTGTGTAGACTCCCCGAGTGAAAGTGAAAAGCTGAAGATGTATTTATGCGCGTGTATAAACTTATAAGTTGAATTGCGTAAGACAGAAACTGTCTTAGTGAGAAGAAAGAAAGAAAGAAAGAAAGAAAGAAACTCGTTTCTTGATTTTTGTAAAAGTTTCATAGATAGTATTGCAGATTTTAAAAGTACATGAGTGCATTAAATTCAAAGGCAGAGAGAAGTCTTGCATTGCACCAAACTTTCAACTGAGGAAAATCTTTGTGCCTTGAAAATCAGCGTCCGAAATTCTACTCCTGACCTGGAATCAAACATTCAATGATTACAAGACATAGCCACATTTAGGAAGACTAACCTTGAGAAAGTTTGTGTGTATATACGTCAATGCTCTAAGGATGTACGCTTAGCGTAACGGTTATGGTCTTAGAAAATATAATCGGTGGCCCGAATTCAAATCCTGGACGAGGCTATTTGTGTTTCACTTCGCGCTAATACTCTTAGAAAAGGCATGAATCCATTTCTTCTCTCCCCAGCTATGGGTAAATCGTAGTGCAACCATTATTCTTTAACCTCTTTTAAGTAACCAGTTTAACTGAAGGAAACCTCTAAGTTCAAACCAGCTATACCCCACTTGAAAATTTGTGTGTCCCATCCTCCTCATATTATAGGATTTGGCATCAAATAACCAACAACGGTTGATATGCTATAAAACCCAACACAACAAAGATATTTACCTTTAATTACTTTGATCTTAAAACTTAAGCGCTGAGGGATTTATGTAATAAAGTATGATGTTTTGACGTCTTGGATTCTACCAAGAAGAGTCGGTGAAAATTCTCGATATTTTTTATCAGAAGTTTTGGACGCAGCACAGAATTGTGTAAGTGCAACACCCTCGATACGCAAGATCTAGCCATTTGAGTCATTTTCTTGTTTCCTCACCTCAGGAATAAAATTTGAAAACGTACATTAAAGGAACACGATGGTCCTTTGACCAATAAAAAAACCTGCTTAGATAAGTGTGTTGAATACCAAGGAGACTATTTTAAAGAAACTTAACATTTCATTGTTCATTCCTTTCTTAGTAAATGCAGCTTAAGTCTCAATACTTTTGAACACATTTCTTATGTGTAAAAAACGTGAACATTTGGAATTTGGTGTGTTCCCGTAGCGTAGTGGCTAAAGTGTTGAACTGTGATATCGTAGTTACCGAGTTCGAACTCCAATCGCGCTCTTATGTTCACTTTCGGACGAATACCCTTGGAAAAGGTATAAACCCCCTTATCCCTCCATCTAGAGTTTACAAAAATGGTTTTGGCATTAAATAACCTACAAAGGTTGATGTGTCATTAAACAAAGAAACGATACTATTTGGAAATCATTGTTATAAAGGATGTCAAATCAACTTGTTTTTGTTGTAGTAATTTACTTAGCTTTTTGCTCAGATGTAGCACAAGGACGTATAAATAGGACACATAATGAGACTCGTTCTCACTGGTAATAGTTTGCTAGTCTAGTTAGCTAACCATTACACCCTCCTCCGAGGCGCCTTGTCTTGTTTTTGTTGGAGCAATGATTCATTTTATCATTGTTATTGTTTTATTATTCTGTAAATGAGGTTGAAGTAAATTTCCAGTATTTTTTATCAAAATCTTTTCTTTATATATATAAGTCCATAATTATTTAGTAAGCCTGACTTTGTTTGGTACAAGGTCAGGAGTATGGGGTACTGGTGAAACTAAATGACATGAAAATAATCTGCTAACCTAACCAGCTAACCAGCTAACCGTTACATCAAAGAGCTCTTTTCGTATCCATTTGTTGCTTCTTTTTTCAACTTCAGAACGAAAAACTTACGGGAATAAGAGTGTTTAATGCCAAAGGGGTAATTTTGAAGAAAATTAACGTTTCATTCATTCTTCATTTCTGTTTTAGTAAATATAGCTTCCGTCTCAGTCTTTTTTTTTAACACATCGCGTTATGTGTGAAACGTATGTGACCATTTGGAGACAACTGCTATATAGGACGCCATTTATCTAATCCACTTGTGGAGTATAAATTCTGAATGAGGCTGTTTACATTTCACCTAGCGCTAATACACTTGGGAAAGGTACGAACTCGACTATTTTCACTCCAGCTATGGATAAATAGTCGAGCAGACTAGGCTCTTTAACCTTTGTTTTGCAACCTGTCAAAGAAAATGAAAACTTGAATTCAAAAGTTGTAGATCTGTAGAAAGATGGGCAGCTAAGACACATCACATGAGTAGCGCCACAACGATCAAAGCATGTTACTGTGCTACAGAGAAATCACAAAAATTTGCAACATTCCTTTTCAACTATAACAGTACTGATGTTTTGAACAATGAAAAACTCACTGGAACAAAAGTCCTGAATGGTAAACGGGCTATTTTTAAAATATTAACGTTTCATTCATTGTTTATTTCTGCTTAGGCAAATAGAGCTACAATCTTGGCAATTTTTGAACACACATCGTATGCATGAATGTGAGTATTTGTGTGGTAATGTTGTTAGGCTTATAAAAAAGGTTTCAATGGAGAGGAACAAACATAAGACGAAGGGTAAAGCTTTTCTTCATTACATCCTGATGGGTCGACCTACATCCAGCAAGGAAAATATTTTTGTTTTTCTTTTTTGCTGATTTAAGGAAGACATTTATCAGATCTTGCAGAGAACAGCAGGTCTAGCAATGAACCCACCAGAGCAAGAATATCGGTAGAACCTATAAAATAAGTTGACACAAGTGAGAAATATCACCATAAATGTACCTGCATGAATCATGATAGAATTTGTAGTGAAACTTTCGAGGTCTACGTCAGAACTCAAAAACCCCATTGAAGTTACAAAGTATTTAAAAACTGACAGTTTGTACAGAGAAGAAGAAGAAGAAGAAGAAGAAGAAGAAGAAGAAGGAGGAGAAATGTAACGGTCTCTCTCTCTCTCTCTCCCTCTCTCTCTCTCTCACACACACACACACACACACTCAAAGTTGGCTGTCTGATGTTTAGAAAAAATTGATTGATTGATTTTAATCACATATCAAACCATCAAGGATTATTTTATGCCTAGAAGTTACGAAATCGCATATTTGCATTTTTTGTGTAGCCGTTTTTTAAAAGGTTTTTTGTTCACTGTTATATGATATCAAGTATTTCTATCAAATATAAATAATTTGCACACAGTTGTATGTTTTCGAGTATTTCCGTCTAGTACTAATAATTTATCAACAATTATATGCTTTCAAATAATTATTTCTATTCAATCATAATCCTTTTTACACAAATTTATATGGTTTCAAGTAACAAATAATAATGCTTAGTAAACAATCATTGCTTTAAATGAATAATTCCTTATACGATTTATAGTTACATGGTATCAAGTATTCTTATCTAATACAAATCCTTTTCAAACAGATCAATCGAGCCATAGATGAGGTCATAATGGAATATAATAGAAAAAGACGACAACGCTGATATATGAAAATATAATGTGCTTCTTTTCTTTTCCTTTTATAACTCGAAATTTATCTGCGGGTAGAGAGAGAGACAGAGACAGAGACAGAGACAGAGATGGTCGAGATGCGCACACACCCACACACACACATGGGTGACGGTGCGTTTCTTCTGTGAAACCTCTCTGCTTTTCTTTTTCAGCCAGCCTGAGTCAAAATCTCCCCTGGTTTATATAATTTTCCGTACGCCCACGCAAATCCACGAGTTCCTACCTTCCACCAACACGCTGCACGTAAACACGCTTCCTTTTAGCATGCCACCCATGCAATTTACATGGTACTCCCGCTGGGGATCAACCTGCATCCTGTTTACTTTAGCAGATAGGTGTACTTCCTTTATGCCATCCATGCAACTTTTGTGGCATGTGAAAGGGAATTTCCAGTCTACATCCAACACTAACAGGTACTACCACTCAGAATGTCTCAAGTAAAAGGTGAAATGAAATGCACCCACAATGATTTGTGCATGCGTCATGACAGGTGTCAGTATACGGTATACATATGCCTGGTAAATTCGAGGTGTAATTCTATCATAAGAAAGCTTTTTGTATTTCAATTCTGTCTTAAAAGCACAGTTTTTCATTTAAATTCAAATATAGCCTAATGCCGAGCAGAAGAATTGGTGAAAATGTACACTGGAAAATTTTGAGGACACGTATTACGTTGTCCTGTATACAAATTAAAAGACAACTTAACATAACCAATACCATATGCAGTCAATATAACGATAAAAAAATAAGCCTATGACTAGAAGATCAAGAAAAACTGATGTACGTGCGGACTATTTTTTTTTAAAGATTTACCATGGTCAGCAAATTCAACAATTATATGGTGTATCAAATTTAGGATATCCCTTAGAACAGTTCCAAGAAAGCTAAAAGCCAGTTGTCATGCTCCATGATTTCTTATCCCATGATTACTTCTTACTCAAAGACATTTGTTGAAAGATCAGTGCCATGATAAAAATGGTTGGAACACCTACTTTTGGTTTCTATTGCATGTAATGGATGACAGATTGAATATGTCATGCTAGGGGAACTACATATCATCAACTCAATATCCCAGAAGAGGTTCAACTTGATATGGGGTAGCTGCTTGTACGACTGCAAAATCGATCTTATATTACAAGGCAGCCCTTAATGGCCAAAGATGCAAAAAGCAAATTATTGAGAGTTGTCATACATCATTTTGATAATCAGCCATTGGCATCACGTTCCATATTCATGGATGAAAATACCTGACCCCACAGAGTACGTGCAGTTTAGGAATATCTACAGCATAATGTTATTTTCACTCTTCCGTGGCCTACAAGAAAGCTAAATATTTCTCCTCTAGAACATTTGTGGAACATTTTTGTCCGTAAAATGTGAGTTAGTGTGAAATAATTACTGTAATTGTTAATTGTATTAATTAATTGTTGTGGCCCCGGAAAGGGTCCCGAATGAAAACACAAACACGGATATATGATAACAGATTATATTACGCAAGAAAGATAGAGTTACATAGAAAATGTAAGAAGTCTCGTACTGTTCGGATAACACCGATATTGATCTGCGGTATTTGTTGCACGCCCCACCTAACGGGCAAGTGTGGCACAAGGCTTTTTTTAGGTGGGTCCGGCCGCAGAGCCGGAGCCCACACGCGCCCGGCATTCCCAAAAATGCCTACGGCCCCGTCGGCATTCCCCTTATTAGGGGCGCCTCAGGCGCGGGGCGATGTATCCAAACCCCCGAAGGGAGTAAAAGCCTGGGGGGAAGGCCTCCTGAGGCCGAAGGAAATCTCCAGGTACCGAGACACACTCGGCCAGATCCGTGCCGCAGATAACACGGTCGGCCGAAGCGCTACCCGGCAACTGGAGAGGTTCAGACCGATATTGATCTGCGGTATTTGATGCACGCCCCACCTTACGGGCATGTATGGCACAAGGCCTTTTTTTTGGGTGGGACCGGGCGCAGAGCCGTAGCCCACACGCGCCTGGCATTCCCAAAAATGCCCTCGGCCCCGTCGGCATTTCCTTTGTTAGGGGCGCCTCAGGCGCCAGGCAATGAACCCAACCCCCCTCGAAAGGGGGTAAAAGCCTGGGGGGAAGGCCCCCTGAGGCCGAAGGAAATCTCCAGGTACCGAGACACACTCGGCCAGATCCGTGCCGCAGATAACACGGTCGGCCGAAGCGCTACCCGGCAACTGGAGAGGTTCAGACCGATATTGATCTGCGTCTGGCAGCGAAATCTCTAGTACTAATAACGGTGAGAAGAGTCCATTATGATAAGATGGGTAAGACTCCCACAACACCCCTCCCCCAAGCCTTTTACTTCGTAAAAGTACTGTTAGTATTTTTTTTCTTTTTGGGTCGATCATCAACGGGTCGGTGAATTTCTTTTTCCTCCCTGACCGACGTATTTCAGGTGTTGGTTGGGGTGGATCTAAATCGAACATGTCGAAAACGGTGTCTATTGGCTCTTCTTCTGTTTGTGGTACGTCGTTGGAGTCGTTCAAACGACATTTCTGTAACTGGTTCTGGTGTCTCTTATGTGTGTATTTGGGTCCTTCTACAATGTACACCATATCACCAATTCTTTTTTTAATTATTCCACGTTCCCAACAGGACATGTTATTTTGATATTTTTTAAAGTAAATTTTTTCTCCCGGGTTGAACCTTTTTTTTTTTAGGCGCTAATGTAGTCTTTCGTAGCTTATTTTGTTTCGGCAGTAGCTTATCGAAGACGGGTCTTATGGTGTATTGGGATTGGGTGTGATTCTGTATACCAGCAGAAATTGCTGTAGTGCCTTGTCCGTCGGGGTACCTGATGTTTTTTTTAACGTGTCTACAAAACGTTCAGCCTGGCCGTTTGATCTTGGGTGATATTGCGGTGTGGTTATGTGCTTTATTTGGAAGATTTCGCAGAACTCCTTGAATTCGACTGATGTGAATTGGCTTCCGTCGTCGCTGACCACACAATCTACTACACCGAACCGCGCAAACTGTTCATGTAGGAACCCAATAATGGTCCCCGTAGTAGGTCTTCTGCATCTGAGAACCTCAGGCCATTTAGAGTAACTCTCCACTACAATTAGGTAGTAGAAATCTTCAAGGGTACCCGCAAAATCAACATGTATCCTCGACCAAGGTAGTTCTGTTTTTGACCAAGGTTTGAAAGTAGTGGGGGTACTTTTGCCACTAAGGCACAGCCTTTACATTTTTCGATCATATCCCTAATGTCGTTGTCCATCTTCGGCCAATAAACATAGCTTCTCATGAGACTCTTCATTCTATTTATTCCCGGGTGTCCCGTGTGGAAATCTCTTAAAATTCTGTTTTGCAATTTCTTTGGTATCACGACCCTTTCACTATATTGGAGGACGTTGTCACATAGTGAAAATACTTCTGGTACGTTTTCGTTTTTTGCTGTGATTTTCTGTTTGATATTGGTAAAAGTCGTCGTCGTTCATTGCTTCGCTTTTTATCTCGAGTAGCGTCACAGGCAGTTCTTTATATGTCTGACTCTGTTTTTTTTATTTTTCTGTTTCTACACTGTGAGCCCTTATGTCTGAATTTATCGCAGTTTTGACATTTTTTGTACGATAGGGATAGTCCTTGGCCCAATGTACTTTTCCACAGCGGTAGCAAGCGCAGGGTGGGGTTTTTTTTTGTTGTCACGAGTCTGCATGTATTGAAATTTTGGCTAATCATATTTTTTCTCTCTTTTACCGGAGAGTATGATTGGGATCTATGCTTGACTTTCCTCACGTAAGCAACACCAGACTCCTCGATATTTTTTAAATCTTTTCTGACACTCACTATCCTCTGACAGTCTTCAGCAAGTTTTTGAAGTGTGAGATCGGTTCTTTCTCTAATTTCGACAAAACTCTGCGTCTGATTTCCGCGTCTTTTGCCGAGACTAGGCCTAGTGCGAATATCAGACATTTGAAGTTATCCGCTGACAATTCGCCTAGTTTAAAATCGTCGCAGCAAACCCTAAATAATCACCACTGTCCCTTTTTGTTAAGTTGAGACATTTCCATCTTTTGTGGAATAGAGACGTTTTGGAGCTGAATAATTCTGACAGTAATTTAGCTGTTTCTAAAAAACCAAGTTCGCAAGGTTTTTTTAGTAAGATATAATCTACGAACTTGTTGCGTTCCACAGTTCCTAGTTTTCGTAGAAGTAGCCGGACTTTTTTTGCATCAGTCCAATCGGCACAGTCGGTAATATAGATATCTTCATATCTTCTGTAATATGCCTCAAAAGGCTTATCCTCATCTGGTGCGTAGTAAAATGTTTCGAGTGCGTTCCACGCTGCATTTTGAGTGAAAATAGTAGTACTATCTGTAGGCTGTATGTATTCTTTATTCATTTTTTTTTGTTTTTTTGTACAACACAAAATTGTAAGCGCCGAATTGAATTTTTCTCTCTGAAGTGGGAAGAAAGAAAAATATGAAAATCACTTTTTGATTACGTGACAATCTTACAGATTTTTTTAAAAATATCCGCTATCCGACACACTCCGTCGTTTGTACAATTTGATACCTTGTTGTTGTTTAACAAAAATATTGTTCAGTTCGTTGTATGCTTGAACTTTGTTGTAGATTCTTTAACAACTTGTAGTTAGGTATCTCTTTGTTGTTGCGATGTATCTTCGCCAGTATGTTGTGCGATTAGCCACTTTTGCTTGTTGGAGAGTCCCTTTTTTCGTTCGAGTTCCTCGTCACCAGTATGTTGTGGCCCCGGAAAGGGTCACTAATGAAAACACAAACATGGATATTAGATAACAGATTATATTACACAAGAAAGATAGAGTTACATAGAAAAGGTAAGAAGTCTCGTACTGTTCGGATAACACCGATATTGATCCGCATCTGGCAGCAAAATCTCAAGCACGAATAACGGTGGGAAGAGTCCATTATGGTAAGATGGGTAAGGCTCCCACAACATTAATCTATTATTTAGTTTGGTCTGGTTGCAGATTATTCAGGGGTCTTTTAGCTAAAATATTTGTGTGGAAATGTAAGTCAAATTGGAAAGGTCAAGTGCGTGTACGTGCGAACATATAACAAAGGACACCTGTCATCTTAGGACAGAAAGGCTAAATGTAAATAAAATGGATTCATGTCGAGTCATAAGTTTGATAGAAATTAAATAAAAACATTATGAAAGTTGGTGACACATGTGATAATCATGATGATATGACGCAATGACTTAGTGAGATGACATCACATCAATGATATACTGAATTCTAAAATATATAAAGAATAGCGAATTTTGAAAATTAGTCAGTTGAGAGTTGTCAGTTGATAAGTTGAGTTGAGTTGAGAGTAGAGTCGAGTCGGTTACAACGCCCATCGGGGCAGCGACATAGGGTGATAGATGTCTCTGTTCATATATCCTGACAAGCTCTCTCTCTCTCTCTCTCTCTCTCTTATGCTTCGATGACTGCTAGAAAATTGTATGCAGTCTGGATAATAAAGCGACAATTTCTCTATAAATATATTGAATATATTATTGTTACACCAATACATTTCAATAAATAATTGTTAACGGAGTTTTTTTTATCTTTTTTTATCTTGCTCCAACAAACCACCACGACTGTCAGGATAAGTTCTAGATGCATTGTGTCATTCCCCATCGGTGGATATTTTAAACACAACGTGGGAACAGAGGAAAGTAATAAACAAACTACGTGGAAACGCATGTGGTAGTCACGGAAGCAACGCCAAAATAGAGTACCGTAACAAGCATGGTACCACACTAGTGTCGCCACTGTTCAAACACATACAGAATTTATACTGGCATTTCAGGAATAATGACACAATATTCCCCTGATCCGAATCAGAATATCAATAAACAAAATGAGAAGATATTTGGAAAATGTCGTTTGCACTAAGATCAATTCTTAAGCGGGGTACAGCTGGTTTGAATTAAAAGTTTTCTTTCTCCCAGACCGGTTGCTAAAAGGCCCACTCTGCACAACTATCTACCCATGATTTCATGCCTTTTCAAAAAGTTTTAGGTCAAAGTGAAAGCTAAACAGCCTCGTCCTGGGTTTGAACTCGGGTAGCCGAGTCTGTTTCCTACAACTGTTACATTATGTGTCACTAGAACAAACTAACTCCAGTAGTAATGGTCATCAGAGCTAACTCGCTAAACCTATTGCATGTTACACTAAACATTTAGTAGAAAGAAGAATAAGAGGCGATCTAATTGAAATCTTCTAAATGATTAATAGAATTTCTAATTAAAGTAGACATTTTTTTCAATATTCCTCCTTGAACTAGAAATTTACAGTCAAGACAGATTTCCAAAAATAAGTCCACAAATCAATTGGATTTTTTTTTACTAACAAAGTAATATATTTTAAAAACAAATTGACTTATCAGGTCAAAAGCAGCAATAGCGTAAAGAAATTAAAGATTAAATATGATGATTTTAAAAATAATACTTAGAAAAAGACTTTTGGTGATATTTTTGGAAAACATCGCATGAATAACTTAACAGAATCTGATCTATATGTAGATATTGTAATAATAGTGTATACGTTCTGTGCAAAGATTCTTTTTAAAGTTGATCTGAGAAGATAGGTTGGTTGGTTGGTTGGTTGAGCTTTGGGGGGAATATCAACCCTTGTAGACAATTTAATAACAAATCCTGTTTATACATATACATATATCAATTATATATAAGATTTGTAAACGAATAATTTGTAACATTTTTAACGAGCCTGAGCTCATTTGTTCTCACACCGTTAAATGGTTCCAAGATTTGCTATCTAATACTAATAATTCAATTTGACATCAGTAACTTGTTTGCACACAGTTAATGGGTTTCGAGTATCGAAAACGATTACATATTTCTATTTGACCCTTAAGTAGGACCCTAACAAGTACTACTACTCAGGGTCAGAGTGGACCTGGGAGTAATAGAGGTACTTCAAAATGTAGCCTAACAATCAGATGGTTTAGTTGTCATATCAGGACACTCGTTGGGTGGTCTGCAGAGATGCAGTCGGAGTATTCTGTGGCTCCAGCTGACTAAGCTGTAAGAACATCGTAGAAAGGAGAAATGCCCAAGGAGGCATCAGAAACAACAACAATCATAATAATAGAATATTGACAATTTCTTCCTGTTCTCTTTCACTCACTCATTCACTCTCTCTCTCTCACTCTCATTCTCTCTCTCACTCACTCACTCTCTCTCTCTCTCACCCACTCACTCACTCACTCACTCTCTCTCTCCCCCACACACACACTCTCACTCACTCACTCTCTCTCTCACGCACTCTCTCTCTCTCTCACTCACTCTCTTTCTCTCTCTCTCTCTCTCTCTCTCTCTCTCTCTCTCTGACAAAGAAAGACATGTAAACTAATTTGTACTCGTCTAATTCATTAACAGCAACACAACTACCTATATTAACTACAACTCTTTTGAAGGTTATCATTGCTCGACATTACACTTTTGATAATATTAGAATACTCAAAGAAGTGAATTGTGAAACAATTTAAAAAAAATAAAAACGAAATAATCAAAAGGCGCTCTTTCTACGACTCGTATATCAATGCAATTTGAATAAATGTCTATAAGCAGAAAAATCAATTTCACGCTTATTCTTTTAATTTATTCATGGAAGAAAAAAGGGTGTGAATTTCTTCAAGAATAAAAAGAATTTAATGACGTTTCATAAAATATAAATTTTGCTTATAATGTTTCTCCAGTCGACACAACAGTTTTCGAATAATCTTTTTATTATTGTTATTACAAACAAAATTAGGCACCCTCCACCAGGCGTAAGTATTTAAGTTTAAATGTAATAAAATATTATGTTAAACAAGATTGGTTGGTTGGTTGCGTTTTATGACACATCAACCTGTGTGGATTATTTAATGCCAAATCTTGTTTATACATATATATTATATATCTAATTTGTAAGCGAATAGTTTGTTGGAAACATTATTTTAAGCAAGCCTGACCTTATTTGCTTGCACACGGTTAAATGTTTTCAAGAATAGGTTTGGTTTGGTTTGGTTTGATTTTATGGCTTATCAACCAGAGTAGGTTATTTAATGCAAAATCCTCTATGATTTGTAAACACATTTTGTAGATAACATTCTAAAACAAGCCTGAGCTCTTTATTGCACACAGTTAAATGTTTTCAATTATTGCTACATAACAGTTATAATTTAGCATCAGTCATTTGTTTGCACACATAGCTTGTTCTATTTGACCCATATACAGGACTCTATCAGGTGCTACCACTTCGGGTCAGAGTGGACTTGGGAGGAATGGCAATGAAAGGGTACTCCACATTCCCCAAATCTCGAACGCTGGAGCCTCGCCATCAAATGGCTAATCATCATATCTAGGACACTCGTTGCAGGAATTTTACCCCTCTGCTGAGATACAGTCGGCATATTCGACAGCTCCAAATAACTGGGCTGTTCAAGTATTTATTTTTACTCTAATAGTTCAATTTGCACACAATTAAATAGTTTCAAGAATAATAAATAATTAAATAGTTCTATTTGACTCATAGATGTGACCTTAACAGTTACTGGCACTTCGCGTCAGAGTGGACCTGGGAGTAATGGCAATGAAATGGTGCTCTACATTCCCCAAAGCTTTGGCACTGGAGCCTCACCATCAGATGCAATTTCTAGTCATATCCAGAACACTCATTAGGGTGGGGTTACACTTCTGCAGAGATGCAGTCGGTGTATTCTACAGCCCCAGCCAACAAGGCTTATTAAATTAGAAAAAAATAACAAAACTAAATAAGAAGGCATGCAGAAAAAATATAAAATATTTTTATTCTAATTGATTGATATAGCAAATTAAACATAGAATTGCTTTTGATACGTCTGAAAATAAAAGATGAATATGATAAAGCAGAGAAAAATGTATCTCTTTTTTTAAGACTTATTCTTTGTGTGTGTGTGTGTGTGTGCTATTTGTCCATCTCCCCGCCACGATGGCGAATGGTACGAAGCCTTTTTTAAAGCTGGAGCCGGATATGAGCCGAAGCGCGCATGACCAGCGGTGCCAGAAATTCTTGGCCCCTTCGCATTCCTCAACTGGGGTACCTCAGGCACCAAGGAATGAACTTGGTCCTGCCGAAGCAGTTGAAAGCCTGGGGAGACAGCCCCTTGAGGTCAAGGAGTTATCACGTTAGCCAATGAGCAAGACCAGATGAACGAAACCATACGAGCCGGTCCTTGTACCACCAACCCGCCAGACAAAAGTATGGACCGTCCGCTAGGCCCTCACTCATTTTACTAAGAGGGCCTGTGTTTGCGTGTGGTTTGGTTTAGTTGGGTTGGGTTGAGTTTTATGGCATAGTAACCATTGTAGGTTATTTATTGCCAAATCTTCTTTATATATATATATATATATATATATATATTTATATCATAACAGTGTTGGTTGTCACTATCTCATTTCATGCATTTGTGGCAGACCAAATGCAGTATAATTTACAGAGGGCTCAGTATCTGCAATAGAGCTATATATATATATATATAGGGTCAGGCAAAATGATCTGACACATTTATAGGTTTTACCTGATTTAAATCCGTGCGATTTTTTTCACTAGGGATACCTCAAGTCAAAGGTCTACAGTTATCGCCCTCAATCAATTGAACAACTTAAAGATGCAATTCAAGAAATTACTGCCATTCCACATGAAATGACCCGCCGAGTTATAGACAACTTTCGTAAGCGCCTTCGACAGTGTGTAGACAATAACGGATCCCATTTGACTGATTTGATTTTCCAAACCTAATGAAACAGAATGGCATTATATGTACTTTTTGAAAATAAAAACACTTTTTTGTTTCTTTACTTTATTTGTTTTTTTATTAAACCTACAAATGTGTCAGATCATTTTGCCTGACCCTGTACATATATATATATATATATATATAATTTGTAAGTACATTTTGAATATAACATTCTTAAACTAGCCTGAGCACTTTTTAGCACGTAGTTAAATGGTTTCAAGTGTTGCTACATAACAGTCATAATTTAACATCAATCATTTTTTGCATATAGCTTGTTCTATTTGACCCATAGATAGGACCTTTGCAGGTGCTACCACTCAGGACCAGAGTGGACCTGGGGCAATGGCCATGAAGAGGTACTACACATTCCGCAACTCTCCAAGGCTAGAGCCTCGCCATCAAATGGCTAATTATCATATCCAGGACTCTCGTTGAAGGAATCTTACCCCTCTGCAGAGATGCAATCAATGTATTCTACAGCACCAGCCAACTGGACTTGTGTGTGTGTATCTGTGTGTGTACATATTTGAAGATAGATAATATAGATATTAAGCGAAGCAAAATAAAATGCATTTTGAATTATTCAAAATTAATACGTTAAACTTATTTGAAACAGAAGGGGGAATAATCGAATAGAACAGTTTGGATTCAGGTTCTTCCCATCACTCCCGGCTTTCTTGGGTAAATTTTCCTAATTTAATTAACTAAATTAGGCAGTAGAGAATAAAACTATACTTATTTATTTTATCAATGGATTTTTTAAAGATTAGTTGATGAGATTTTTTTCTCATAAAACCAAATATCTAGAAATCAATAATACCCAGCAAATATTCTTACGTATCGTTTTTTAAGATCAACATGCAAATTAGCCTTCCAGTTTACACTGTAAACTGCATAAATACAATTGAGTGTTATCAGACTATTGTAATTATGTAAAACAATTTTATTAACACTCAAGATTTTTAAAAAATAAGATTATAGAAAATTTAAAGAATTAATGGAATTGTGACATCGATGGGAAGTAGTTTCAGACAGAAAGACAGACTGACGTATAATCTCCATAATGATAAGATGAGCATTCTTCACATCAGCTGTATCTGACAGTTTATTCTCAGGTCAGCTGAATTTAATACTGCTGTGGTCTGGGTGGTTTCTATTCTTCTTCTAATCTAATTTCTTAAAGTCCATAGGGACTATTTCAAGAGCCCCGATTACGATTAGTATCACCGTCACTTTTATATTATCACTCTATGTGAGTTTTTCACACCAGATTTAATTGCTGGTTTTTCACTGAGTAAGAAATTTCCTCGTGTCTCCAGAATTCTTCTAAATATTTTAGATGCTAACCGTGGTCAGGAAAGTTTCGATTTTTCTTCTAGTCTCCTTTCCAAATCCTTGGGGACCATTCCAACTGCATCAACGATAATTGGTATAACCGTTATTTTCATATTTCACTGCTTTTTCAGCTCTCTAGCAAAATCTAAGTATTTAAAAATCTTTTCGGTGTCTTTCATTTTTACTCCATTGTCCGCTTGAATGGTAAAATTCACTAGATGACAAGTTCTTTTCTTTTTGTTAAGTAACACTATATCTAGTCTTCTGGCTGCCATTGCGGTCGGCTCCAACCGGGACTTCAGTCCTACTACTGAGCCGGGACACACTACAGCTAGCCGTGTTCCCTGGTACGCAGATCAGATCGAGTGTGTCTCGGCTTTTGTGGGCAGTCAGTTAAGGCCACCTGACATGAGTCCCGGGGAAACCCAGCATTCGTATTACGTGACTAAGACTGACACTTCTTGGGCCTCCGAGGCGGTCCCTCAATGATCTTAACAGTTTCGGAGCCGCCGGCTGTGTCTGGACTACGGCCTAGCGCCCGGCTCCCACGTTAAAAGTGCCGAGCAAATAATTTCAGTTACAAGTTGGCCGGTACACCCTTGATTCAAAGCGACTCTGAAATTATTCTAGGCAAGACTGTAGTGTTTCGGATTATAACAATCTTCTTTGTCTTATTTTCTGTTTAATGTATTAATTTCGGTTGGAATGAAATACTTTGTAGAATACACCGACTGCATCTCTGCAAGGGATAATACGCCTCCCCCACCAAGCGAGTGTCCTAGATATGACATTAAATAATCTGATGTTGCGGTCCACAAGTACATAACATGACGAAGAAAAAGACATCTTAATAGAAGCATAAGTATTTCACTCAGATTTACTCAGATTTTGCTTGAGAGCTGAAAAAGCAGTGAAATATGAAAGTAACGGTTATACCAATTATCGTTGATGCAGTTGGAATGTTCCCCAAGGATTTGGAAAGGAGACTAGAAGAAAAATCGAAACTTTCCTAACCACGGTTAGCATCTAAAACATTTAGAAGAATTCTGGAGACACGAGGAAATTTCTTACTCAGTGAAAAACCAGCAATTAAATCTGGTGTGAAAAACTCACATAGAGTGATAATATAAAAGTCTTTCACTGAAGTTTGAGTGACAGCAAGTCTTCTCAAGTCTCCAGGACTCTTCTCAGTATTCTGGCCGATTTCAATAATCTAGTTGTTTGAATGATCCCTTCTCATCTTCTTATTTCCTAGTCCTCTAGTCCCTTTAATAATCCTTTGGTGTACCAAGAGCAGCAATTACAATTGGTATCACCGCTGATTTCATGTTCCACAGTTTGGGGGGGGGGTTCAATTCCCGTTTAAAGTCGAGGTATTAATCCTTCTTTTCACTATCTTTCAATTTCACTTTGTATTCAGCCTGGAGAGCAAAGTCCACAATTTTGCAAGTTCTCTTTTCTTTTCTTTTTTTTATTATTATTATAAGGTCTGGTCGTCTAGCCGAGATTAGGGGATCCGCTTGGAGATCAAAATCCCATTGGAGTTTGTGTGTCTCATTCTCTATGACAGATGCTGGGTTGCGCATATACTATTTGTTCGTATGGTCAAATTTAAATTTCTTATGCAATTCCTAGTGAATCACCTTGCCCACCCAGTCGTGTCTAGTCTTATACTCTTTCCGTGCTAATTTGCTGCATTCACTTATTATGTGATTGATCGTTTCATCTCTATCACCACATAACCTACATTTGCTGTTTTGTGGCGTCTTATCTATTCTTGTTTTTATATATTTGGTTCTTAAGGCTTTGTCTTGTGCTGCTATTAGGAGAGATTCAGTTTCTCTCTTAAGGTTTTCCTTTCTTAGCCAAGTTCATGTTTTCTTGAGCGTTAGTCGCTTAAAACGTTCATAGAGTTGTTCTATTCCAATTTTTTTTTCTGGTTATTGTCGTTCTGTTGGTCCTCGTGTTGTCCGTATTGTTTCTGATGGCTGTAGTCAGTCTTTCTTCGCGCTTTTCTATGTAGTCTTCAAGTCGTTGTACTGATGCGTCAACGCTGGCTTCTATGCTGGCAAATCCTCATTCTCCTTCTTTTCTCGACACATATTATTAACTTTTTTTTTTTTTCACCTTTTGTGAGTTTTTCGTGCCAGTTTTAACTATTGGTATTTCACTGACGGCTGAGTGACACCGAATCTCCTCAGGTCTCCAGAACTCTTCTAAGTATGCTAGCAAATCTAAACAACGCTGTGGTCTGTATGGTCTCGATTCTTCCACTGATTTCCATTTCCACCGGTCTCCTTTCCAGGCCTTTGGAGACTGTTCCAAACACACCAACCGTAATTGGTATTACCGTCACATTCTTATTCCTCAGCCATTTATTTTCCTTTATTATCATTATTATTATCATTATTGCTGCTGCTGCTATTTGGGTTTAAATATAGTTTTTCTTAATTCTTTATTTCGCTTCTGCCCCTTAAACCAAACGAAAGAGAAACGTAAAATCTGAAATGCGTTCTCTCTCTCTCTCTCTCTCTCTCTCTCTCTCTCTCTCTCTCTCTCTCTCTCTCTCCAAAGAAATTAAGAACATTATAATGTTTATTTTAAAGCCTCTGCTAAAAAAGTTATTTTTTTCCTAATTCAGTTAATTCTATTTCTAATTATTTTTATTACGAAGAACGCGAAAGAAATCTTTGATAAATTATCTTGTGCATACACCCAAGAATATGAACATCCTGTATGTGTCTACATATCTATTTCGAATAAGTCATAAAATCATTTTTTTCTTTTCTATCAAAATAGTGAAACTCAGGCGGATTTGAGTCCTTTGTATGTGCACAATGAAGCAGACTGTTATCAATGCAAGTAATTAGGAACAGTTTGTTAATCTCTCCCTTATAGATGACCAAGTGGTTTGATATCAAACAACCACTTTTGGTATGCATACCTTAGATTTGTTCTCTCAGAATATAATTTGCGTATTTTTGTGTTGGAGTTGCCACTTTAGTGATATTAAGATTATATATTTGTTATGGGCAAACTGCGGTCCGTAGCTACAAGGCTCATTAAATAAGTTTCCTGACTTTTTTCGTAAGGGCACTTTTATTGATAGTACACACATGAAACTCTAGTCCCCTTCGAAGTAATCTCCTCCAGCTGCAATGCACTCGTTGTACCGTTCAAACAACTTCTGGAAGGCCCCATGGAAGTCCTCTTGTGTGAGCGTATCAATGACCTTCGTCACAGCCTCTTTCATCTCCTCAATTCTCTCATAACGACAGCCTGTAAGTTTTTCCTTGAGCTTAGGGAACAACTAAAAGTCACCGGGAGTAAGGTCTGGACTATAGGGAAGGTAAGGAACTGTCTTGATGGTCATCTTGGTCAAATAGTCAGTGACAAGGATGGAGTTGTGGACTGGTGCATTGTCCTGGTGGAAATGCCACTGACCCGATTTGAAGAGTGCTGGCCTATTCTGACGGAATTTCTTGCTGAACTCCCCTAAAACCTCAACATAGTATTCCTTGTTGACTGTCTGTCCAGTGGAACCCAGTGCATGTAGATTATGCCAGTGCTGTCAAAAAAGGGATCATCAAATGTTTGTGGGTGGATTTGCTCTGTCTGGCCTTCTTGGGTCTGGGAAAGCCAGCAGGCTTCCATTGGTAATTCTGTCTCTTAGTCTCTGGGTCATAGCAGTAGATCCAGCTTTCATCGCAGGTCACCAGAGCATCAAGAACTGCGAGATCTGAATTGATCAGCTCGACCATCTCCCTGCGGTCATGATAACAACTTTCTTTCTGATCTTCTCTGAGCACCTTGGGACAAACTTCGCGCAAATCTTCCGCATCTTCAGTTCCTTGCGAATAATTCCCACACTGACATCAAACTGTGCACTTATTGTCTCTATAGACACACGACAGTCCTTATCCATGAAATTCTTTATTTGGCCAATCAACTCTGGTATTCTGACTTCCTTACTCTGGTATTCTGACTTCCTTACTCCTCCCACACCTCTCATCATCCCTCATAGACTCCCTGTCTTCCTTGAATTTCTTATGCCACTCAAAAACTTGATCCATGCAAGATGGTCGAAAAGCAGTGTGAAGCATTCCATAGGTTTCTGTGGCATTTTTCCAAGTTTAAAACAGAATTTTATTGCATATCGTTCTTCTAAAGTGTCCTCACGTCCAGATTGCATTTTTGAAATTCACCAGCTGTGACAATCAGGCTTTAGTAGGGTGTATTCCAATTGCTGCCGTAGCTGTTCATTTGAACCTGAAATCATAAAAATTAGTCATCTCATAAGATGTATAGCAATAGCATACTGAATTTTCAATAGTCTACGACAATTTTAAATGCCTGTACAAAAAAGGTCTGGAAACCTATTGAAGGCACCTCGTATTTCCGATTTGCTCGTCTAATTTCAAGAGGAAAATAACGTTTATTGAAATTTTGTTTGTCTGGTTTCGCCCCTGTTTGAAACAGCTATGGTAAAACGAGACAACTAAACCGTATACATAACAATGATTAGGTTCAATATTTCTTAAATCTTTTTTAACCTCTCGATGAAAGTAACATTTTTAGTATTTCAAAACAATGGAGGATTTTCTTATATTTTGTTTTAGAAAAAAGAAACTCTCATATGTTTTCTGGGGAAATATTTTTTTCGTATAGTTAAATAAATAGTTTCTTGGTTTCTTTGTTTAATAGCATTGTTGGGTTAGTAAAATGGTAATTCCTTTTTTGTGGATTGAATGAGACGCTCTATGTGATTGGATATACTAACCACGTGATGAGCCCAGAAGTCTTGGCGCAAAAATAAAAAATCCAGTCAGATTCCACAAGACGTTCCGTGTGGTGGAGACGTTAAACGTTCCCAGAAAGATAAACCTAAGATACCAGCTATCTTCTTCAGCATGCCGGTAAGTCCCTTGAATTCATCTTTATACACAGGGAGGACTGTATATTGTTATTAATTGTTTCACGTGTTGATGAATAAATTGTTAGAATTAAATGAGGTTTTAATTCATTTATTTATTGCTGTTAGGCTTAGAATAAACGCTATACTAACACAATTGAATATTGATCTTCATGGATTATTCAATGTCAAAGCCATCCTTATAGAGCAAAGATAATGAATAAATTAGAAACCAATTCTATTACTTTTATGGGCATTTTTATCGTGTATTTTTAAATTTACGTTACCTCTCAATTTAGAAATGGCAAATGGTATTATCTAATAGTCTGATTGTTAGATATGCAAATTTAATTTGCTCAAAATTAAAGAAAATTGTTTGGATAAAATTTCGATTCACAGATTATGAAAAATTTCTTTTTTTTTTTTCTTAAAAACACGGATCACTTTTATATAGAATACATTGATTTGGGAGTCTTCGTGGTGTAGTTGCTAAAGTGATGGACTGTAACATTGTTGTAAACGAGTTCGAACTCAAATTGTGCTATTACGTTCACTGATTAATAACTTCGCGAAAGGTATAAATTCCCGCATCCATCTGCCAGCTATGGGTTAGGGAGTACCAATACTGTCCTTCTATAAAGATGGCTTTGACATTAAGTTACCCACAAAGGTTAATATGCCATTAAACAAAGAAACCAAATCAAGTGTTTATTTTTCTTTTCTCTTAATTATTCTGTAATGTATTACATTAATACAATATCTATAAACAAATTAAATTCTCTTTAGTAATTCATCCGATAATTCCCAAAAATTTCCTCTTAAATTCTTTTTCTTACCATTATTTCTAACATGATCCAATTTAATCTTTGAATCTTTTTTTACGCTTTAGTTGTTTTTTATCTGATTGGTCGAAATATCTCTGAAACTACTATTTTGATATGGTTTGGTTTCATTTCTTTGTTTAATGGCATATCAACCTACGTGGGTTATTTAATGCCCTTTATTTCTAAAATACATCAAAACTGTATCTCAGTGGGCACAAGGCCAAAGAATTGGGCACAAGGCTCAAGAATGGGCCCAAGCCATACTTGTTGAAAAACAATATTGGTACGATTTAACCCATAGCTGATAGGGGATTTGGGATTCATACATTTTCTTCAAAATGAAAGGAGTTCGAACTAGGTTACTAATATGTTACAAGTCCAGTACGCCAGCCACTACGCCACGGGGACATTTCTCTGCCTCTTAATTAAATGTGAAGCTTCGCCGTCATATTTCTAATATCATTCACATCTTGAAATTAATTTTGAGTTTAGGAAAAAAGAAAAAGGTCACAGGGAGGTAGCTTAACTGAGTATGGAGGATGATGCACTTGGCAATCCTATATTTCACCAAAAACGTTTTCTTAAAAAATATCAAGACGAGCTTATTTTTTTTTCTTTTCAAATTGGCATTTACTCGTCCAGAAATCATTACTTTATTTCATTAGTTGCTCATCTATGCATACATCTCGACAGTAACCTAGACGTCCCTTTATTGTATAAGTTGCTCAGCCGAAGGCTTCATTTTTAGAATTTAAGAAATCGAAAGCTTTTATCTCTATTCTTTTTATAATAATAATAATGTGTACAAAAAGAAGTAAAACAGCAACATACGGGATAAGCCGAATTCCGTTAAGTTGTCGAAACAGATCAGCTCGATCGGCTCCTCCGCTAAAAATGAGCCGATGAAAGATGGAATACACAGACATCATTTTCTTGACAACGTAACCGTCCGATGTAAAAGATATGAGTTACCTCTACTTGCACTCTGGTTCATCACTGGCAAAATTTCACAGCCAGTTGCAAAAAATAGGAGGCTCTACTTTCTGAACATCTCTTGAAGGTGATTTTTTTCCGTAAAAATAAAAAGGTTGATTGGTAGATTGATTGATTTTAAAGGCATATCAAACCATCCAGGGTTTATGTTACGCTTGTATATACATTCATATTTACATTTTTTGTGTAGTTGTTTCTTTATTACTTTTTTTTACACGGTTCAATCAAATACGAATAGTTTTTAAACACATTTTACTACGATGGCACAGTCCAGCGCGTTAGCCACTAAGTCACTAAGACTTCGCCCTAAAACAAATCTGACCCACAGACGGGACCCAAACAGGCACTACCATTCCAATTCAGTGTGGAGCTGTGAGTAATGACTATGAAGCAGTGACTCAATATTCCACAGATTTCCAAAACTGGAGCCTCACCATCATATGTAGTTTAGTATTAAAAAAAAATGATTTTTTTCTTTAAGTGACAATATCCCCTGCAACACCTCATATCTTCCCTTGCAAGTAATGAGATTTTTTTAAATTCTCGCGGGAGTTTTCTTTGGTCTCTTACTTTTTTTCTTTGGTCTCAAATTTTAGGCAGCTTTTTCCTTTGATTTCGATGAGAGTAACAATTTCTAACAAAAACCTTTCTCATCGATATCCTTAATCGTAAAAAAATAATTCGTACCACACCCAACATTGAGTTTCGTTTCTGTTTTTGTTTTTTTAAATAGTTCCAGGCAACAATAATGTTTTTCCTTCATCGTGAGGAAATTGTTAAAGACAACGCCCTTCTTCTCGGATCCCTATTGTAATCCAAAATGCTACTGATCTGTTATAATCCAAGCTACATTTAATCTACAGTCTTAATCACTTCTAGCGGGTATTCTACCCTTCCCTTACCATCGTATTGTTTTGTTTGTTTTTTTTGGGGGGGGGTGTTTGTTTATTTGTTTATTAGTTTTCTTTTCTTTTTTCTTTTTTTTTTTCGTTCTTTCGCTTTTCTTTTCTTTTCTTTTCTTTTCTTTTTTCTTTTTTTTTTTTCTTTTAGTGAATGCAGACGATACACCACTGGAAGGCAACACCAGTTTCAATGGGTGCCCAATCTAGCTGCGTGCTCTGTCAGCGAAATATGTGAAACGTCAACAAAGAGTGACCCGCGGCTTTTGCAACAATAAAACATCTTCTTTGCATCTGCCATCTTGAGTGAACACTCGAAATCCTTGACACCCTCCCACTCCCAACGGCCTAGGACCAAGATCGGCTCCACCTTCTGGAGATTTTGATGTTGTATGTGGGTGATGGTGTGTTCAAGGATGGGGAGGGTAAGAGAGAGAGAGAAGAGGTTGGTGACAGAGTTTTATAGGTGTTTATGGTAAACTGTGAGAATATTGGTGTGTGCGTATGCATACACATGAACAGATATTTCTGTTTGTGTTTATGCAAGTTGTGTGTTTCAGAATCTTCATGGAAACGTTAAATTGATTTCGCAAGCTATATATATTTCTGTGGATGCAACGATAGCTTGAATTTGCATGAATGATATTTATTACAAAATCTAGAATGCATTCTTCATTTTCATGTACATATGCAAGAATTTGTATATATATATATATATGGGAGGATGTGAGTATAATCTTTATGTTACATCAATTTGTATGTATATATATATCAAACTGTGAGTGTGTATATCTGTGAGTGTGATTTGTGTGTTACATCAATTTGTATGTATATATAAAATTTGTGCATGTGTGTATATATATACACACAAATTTTATATATATATATATATATATATATAGGTATATATATATATATGTGTGTGTGTGTGTGTGTGTGTATGTCTGTGTGTCTGTGTATGTCTATATGTTATGAATGATTGTGAGTATGAAATAAGTGTGTGTATATATATATATATATATATATATATATATATGTATATATATATATGTGTGTGTGTGTGTGTGTGTGTGTGTGTGTGTGTGACTTCTACTGCTCGGATATGTCTTCGAATGACACGATCGATTTGTTATCTGCCTACATTGTGTTTTTCAGATCCAAACAATTGATCAATCACAAGTCGGAGTCGCCGGCCGGCGAGTAAACGAATGAGATCACACAATTAAGAAAGTAAAAAAAAATAAAAGTCGACGCCAAGAAACAGAGAGCAAAACACGACTTGTAAAAATAATATTTAGTACGAAAAAAATGTCTTTAGAATACCATACATATATTTACCCTTTTCGGAGGGGGTAAATTTTCGGCAGAGACCACTTCACGAATTAACAGTCCGTCAATTCCTCGTATAAGTTTTAGACTTTTCTATTCTCGCTATCTATAGTCTGGCGCAAGGCAATCTTAAATGGCGGTTATGTTTGCGTTCCTCAATCCTTGATACTACATCACAAGTGCTTATTACATTAAGCTTCTTTGCTTTTCGCAGTGTTGTATTATGGTCGGTTTTCTTCACTTTACATACTCAAGGCAGTCTGGTACAAGGTCAAAGACTCAGAGATTCTAGGAAACTGCTTTCTGAATCACGTGATGCTCTTTCCTCTGTCTCTGTATCACTTAAATATCATATTATCTCGATTTCGCTTCGCTTCTTTATCTCCGCGGGTCTTGCACAAGTCTCCCTCTACGCGTCGAAATATCTCAGTCTCTCTTCGCTTCTTTTTAAGGTTATCTATCGGTAAAACTACATCACGTCCAAACATCATGCAATATGATTTTTCTCTACCTCTCCACTCTGCGTCAAACTACTTGACACAAGGTCAGGGCCCAGTGTACGTAAAATCAAATAGTTGCTTTCTACTCGTCTCCGTCTAGTCTACCTCTGCAAGGAATAAACCCTGTCAATTTATGTATATCTTCATCTGAGGAGTGGTGGGGGCAAAACGAAAAAAATCAGTTTTCTCCTAATTTGGATTTCAATCATTTTCTACTGACGCGTATTGGAAATATATCATATTCGAATTTAGGAAATCGATTATTTTAGTTCTTTGATGATTGACAGGCTCTAGCTTTGATCGGTATTCGCTTTTTTTTTTCACTTCAAACTGTTTGGAACACAGCGACCTATCAAAAAAATTTTCCTATGTTCTGACTGCTTTAGTTTAAAAAATAAATATATCTGCTTTTTGTTCATCAAACAATTCGTTTGTCAAGTTCAATCCCCTCGAAAATAACACAATTTTTATGTAGACTTCATTTCAAAAATCCATTCTTCCATTACAGATTTGTAATATACTACGCTAATTTTCCAAGATCCAAATCAGTTTCTTTCTCCTGTAGTTAATAAAATTTCTCTGACTGGTCTCCGACCCTATAGGGTTACACACACACACACACACACACACACACACATATATATATATATATATATATATATATATATATATATATATATATATATATTTGGCTGTATACATATAAGGAAGAATTTTAAAACTTTTCAGCAAAAAACTCGCATTATTGAAGTTGAAACTGTTTTAATCTACATTCTCAAATGCTCCAGAACTGGAGCCTCACCGCAAGATGTAGCTTAGTGTCAAACCTAAGACACCCCTTGAGGAGCTCTTAACCCACTTCCGTGGATATAGTCAGCGTATTCTAATCCCAACTAACAGAGAGGATCAGATTTGGAGTTCTAATATTCCACCCTCTGTGTGGATTAAAAATCTGGATATTTATAAGGTTTTCCTTCATTCATTTCCATCGTATCATCGTATCATACGCTTTTCCCCCTTCGTCTTATTTCTCCCCCCCCCCTCTCTCTCTCTCTTTATTTATCTGTTTCTTTGCCCAGTTGGCTGGAGCTGTAGAATATACCGACTGCACGAAAAATCTAACTATGACCGTACAATGATCGCGATTCCCCAACCACTTTGCAGAAAAGACAAGTTGAGGTGCCGTTGAATTAACAAAGCAATCACTTGCTTCAACAAGTAATACCCCTCCCACCAACGAATGTCCTGGATATAACACAAAACAATCAGATGGTGAGGTTCCTGTAATGCTGGAGCTTTGGGGAATGCAGAGTACCCCTTCATTGCTATTGCTCCCAGGTCCACTCTGGCCAGGAGTGGTAGCACATGATTGGGTCCTGTCTATATGTCAAATAGAACTAAACAGCGTACTTATGCTAAACTGAATTGTTTGAAATAGAACTGTTTTGACATTTAACTGTGTGTGAACAAAAACTATACTGATACTTAAAACTGATTTTTTTTTTTAATAGAACTGTTTGATTGAACTGAATAGCTTGAAATAAGTATGTTTTTTGACAAATTGTATACTCATGATAAACTGAATTGTTTGAAATAGAACTGATTATTTGTATGAAATTGGGCTTGGCGTTAAATAACTTACAAAGGTTGATATGCCATAAAACCCAAACAACCAACCAATTTATCAGTTTCTCCCGTGCCTATACCCTCACATTCAGTTACTCAAAAATTTATCCACATACCACTGAACACTTGTTAGATTGTTTTCCTTCCTCTTCTTTCTTTTTTTCTATCTTCCTTTTTAATTGAAAACTTCTTTCTTTCTTTCTTTCTTTTTAACTGCATTTCTCCCTTCTTTGATTCGACATATTTAATATCCCTCCGGATATGACTATGTCTTTTAGCCTTAAGAATTTGTGGTCCTTTCTTCTTTCTGCGTTTCTCCTCTTGCCACTATCTTATAGCAACACCAGCCATTCTTGCCCCATTCCATCCAATATTCTTCAACTTCAACTTCAACGCCGAGGACTCCCCAAAAACAAAACGAGTGATATGTTAGCTAATAGAAATATATGTCAAGAGTTGAGAGTTGTTGTTTTTTTTATGTTCTTAAATCAGTAGACTAACGAACCATAAAATGTACCTTCCGCACATTTCTGTTTTCCACATGAAGCGACTATTTGGTATCTTGGTTCTTTTTTTTCCTGAATCTTACATTTCACAGCTCTTAATCTTTCATTTCTCTTATCTCCATTCTAGCATATTCGTGGTTAGTGTCATAGCTCATCTTGTAATAACACACAGATGCTTCATTTTTTTTTTAAATCTGTTTACGTTTACTTTTTAATCTCTTTTTTTTTTCTCGTTAATATAGCAACAGGTTAATACATCATATTGTCAGTTGTTATTATTATTAAATAGGAATACTTGAAACCATTTAACGGTGTACTCATACTGGAAGTAACATCCCACGAAACAGCAGCTGAACAATCACTTCCCTCCACCTCAAAAAATATCAAAGACGAAGAAGATATGCGGGACACTGCTGGAGAAGCAAAGACGAACTCATAAGTGACGTGCTTCTATGGACCCCTACACATGGATGTGCCAATGGTGGCCGACCCATAAGAACTTATTTACATTAGTTCTATGCGAACACTGGTTGTAGTTCAGAAAACCTGCTGGGAGTGATGAATGATAGGGACGGAGAGAGAGTAGGTTATATATTATGTCAGCAGATACATTCTCCGGCCTTCGTCAGGTGTAAAATGCAATCTTCGCACGGAAAAGACTTTTTTTTCTTTTTTTTGGGGGGGGGGTCTGCAAAGTAAAAATTATATCAAACATTTTTTCTTTTTCTATGCCGAAGAAAAGGAGGGTATTTTCCTCGTGGATGTTACATATTACGTTTAAAGAAGACCGGAGAATGTACCGTCCGGAACGTTTTCACAGTTTTATTATTATTGATTTCAACGTAATTCGTTCGAATTGAAAAAGAAGGATAATAAATAAGACAAAATAATTTCCGCCCTATCGGAAAGATCCATGCTGGAAATATCGCTGCGTAAGCATATCAGAAGCGAGTTGATTCGAGAGCGGAGTGAAGGAGTTTCATTAGACTGGATACGTCGTGAAGGCTAACAGACAACAGGTGGATCCGTGCAGTTGTCAAGTGGTATCTGAGAGGCCGGAAATAATCACTCGGCAGACTTCCGGAAAGATGAAATCGTCGATTGATTCAGACCAACATGGCGAAGAAGGGTGCGATCAAGAACAGAATGGAAGCACATTGTGACCACAGATGTGGAAAGCAGACAACCTGATCAATTAGAGAATAAAGGATCACACACACACACAAATGTGTGTTTGTGTGTGTGTGTGTGTGTGTGTGTGCATGAAAGCCAAAGTCTACAAATATCTTGTCATTTAATGGGGAGGAAATGGCACCACCCTGATTAAAATACATAAACACTGATTTATCCGAGTTCACGCTGAGATCAATGTTTCTTGCTGCCTGTCCCATGCTCAAGAAGCTCTAAATCATCTGCGTAGTCTGCATCAGTGATAGTTTCTTCCCTTTTTTTCACTTTTAGTGATCATGAATGGAAATGGTGTTAGTGTATCTCCTTGCAAGACTCCCGTGAGAAAGAAATCAGTGTCACCACCTGGTGAGCGAACCATGGATTGAGTGTCTTTGTTAGTACTATTTGATACCAAAGTTTAATATCAAAGTGATTAGTTTTAAGGAACCATACTTAAGTATCTTTGTAAAGCATCATTAAAGTGGTAACAGTTTCTTTCAGAAAACCATATGCTAGAAGCATTTTCTAACCTGCAAAAATTACGTTAATCAGCTCTGTGTGAATACTGGGTGCTGTCTTGAAGACCTACCAAATGTGATGGCCAATTGGGACGGCTGACGAGAGAAGTCATACTGGAAAATACACCCAACCAAGCCGAAACACTACTGCATAGTTTGGAACGAGCCGCCGCAGGCACTGGCCTCCATGTCAATGCACACAAAACGGAATATATGTGCTATAATCAAACAGGTGACGGAACCCCTCTGAAACGAGTAGACAAATTCACCTACCTAGGAAGCAGCGTCTCATCAACCGAAAAGGACATCGACACGCGGCTAACGAGGGCATGGACGGCTATTGATAGGCTATCGATCATATGGAAATCAGACCTGACCAATAAAATAAAACGCAGTTTCTTCCAGGCAGCGGTCGTATCGATACTGCTGTATGGGTGCACTACTTGGACGCTAACTAAACGGCTGGAGAAGAAGCTAGATGGCAATTACACAAGAACGCTGCAAGCAATATTAAACAAGTCCTGGAGGCAACACCCCACAAGGCACCAACTATACGGCCACCTGCCTCTCATCACGAAAACTATCCAAGTTACACGAATTAGACATGCAGGACACTGCTGGAGAAGCAGGGACGAGCTTATAAGTGATGTACTCCAATGGACCCCCACATATGGCCGGGCAAAAGCAGGACGACCAGCTCGAACATACATTCAGCAGCTATGTGAGGATACGGGATGTGGCCCTGAAGACCTACCAGAAGCGATGAACGATAGGGAGAAGTGGCGAGAGAGGGTCAGGGATATCCGTGCCTGCAGCAAGACATAATGATGATGATGATGATGTTGGTTACTGGCATATCAACCGTCGTGGCTTATTCAATGCCTAAACCATCCCTGAAGGACAGTAGTAGTGTTAATTAACCCATAGTTGGGAAGATTAGGGAGTTCATACTTTTCTCAAGGGTGTTAGTCAGAAAGTGAACGTAATAGTGCAACTGGAGTTCGAACTCGCTTACTACGGGGTGGAACGATAAAATTGTCGTCCTAAAGAAAACAACACTTCAGCTTTATTTTAAAACTTTTATTGAAAAAATCAATTCAGGTAACTTGGTTATGTAGTAGAACTGACATCTATTCAATGTAGCCGCCTTCAGCTACAATCACCGTCTCGATACGGATCCGGAACTGGGAGCATGCCTTTTCCACAAGGGCCGGCGGGAGCTCTGCGAATATTCAGCGGGTGGCGGCGATCAGGCTGGCTTTGGTGTTGTGGGAGGTAATGTTGGTGATATTCTCGACGTATGACCAAACGAAGTAGTCCAGCGGGTTCAGGTCGGGGGAGGAGGGGGCCAGTGAGAGAAGAGTACAAAGTCGTAGCACTCCTGAAGCCAAGCCTGGGTCTCTTTGGACTTATGGGCCGGCACCGAATCCTGCTGCCACACCCAGTGTCTGCCACCGGCCACCTGATTGCACCAAGCAATCACCACACTCTTCAGCACATCCAGGTACGCTTTGGCGTTGACTTTCAAGCCGACTTCGAAGATGTGAGGTAGCATGATGTGGCCCTCACTTGAAACCACACCAAAGACCATAACCGTAGCCGGAAACTTTGTTTTCATCACCCTGGGCACGTCCCTGTTATTCGTGGCAATCCAGATTTGCATTTTGAGGGTGCTGGCAATGGTCCTGTTGTCATAACTTGGATCGGTAGAGAGCATGTATTGTACAGCGGTGCATCTCTGATCTCGCTCGTTGAACATTGTGTCACTTTCAGACATGATAGAAGGCTCCTATCGCTCTTGGGATTTGTACACAACTGGCCAAATAGTAGATGGTCTGTAACAAAAAAAGAAAACCGGTTTTCATTAAATGGAAATGGAATCCTGTCGTCTTTTCTAGGGCGACAATTTTATCGTTCCACCCTGTATAATGTTGCAGGCCAGCACCTTACCAATTACGCCAAGAGGACTCCCCCAGCACCCCAAAAAACTTAAAGGAATTTGAAAAGCCGTGTAAACTGAATGTTTTACTTGCCAATATTTTTTGTGAATAGTGAGATCACTTTATAATTGCAGAAGAATTCTTTGAAGGGGACGCTGAAAATTAGATAATAGGGAAAGTTATATTTTATGATTAATCTCAACAAATATTTTTATTTTCTGACAAAGACTCCATAATTTTACGAAGGTATCCTTCTGCGTCATTTGAGTCATAGGTGTATTTTATGGCTATTTTTAGACTAGTTCATATACCAGCCCATTGGCCTAGCGAGCAGAATGTTCGACAATGGCTCAGGAGACCGGCGTTCAGTCCCAAGTCGAGTCATACCAAAGACTCAAAAAAGGGTACTTGATACCTCCTTGCTTCACACTCACCATTATAAGGCGCGTATCAGTGGTCACCATCATTTTTTCTTATACTTCAGTAGTAATATATTATCTACTGAAAGAGTGGTCAACATAGGCACGGATAAAGCATTGACTCCTGTTGACAGGCTATCGACCATATGGAAATCTGATCTCTCTGATAAAATAAGACGGGAATTCTTCAAAGCTGCAGCCGTGTCCGTATTATTGTATGGTTGCACTTCTAACGAAACTCTTGGTGAAGAAGCTTGGTGGGAACAACACAAGGATACTGCAGGCTGTTTTGAACAAATACAAGAAGCAGCATTTCAAGAATCAACAACTCTACTTTCTCACCATCTCACAAACCACCCAAGAAAGCCATGACGGACACTGCTGTAGAAGAAAAGACGAAGCAGCGTTCTTCTATGCACTTATACTCATGGATTCACTAGTGTTAGCAGACCAGCCAAAACCTACATTCGTTAGCTCTGTGCGGGCACTGAGTGCAGTCAGTGGGACTCAGCAAGAAATATGGCTGATAGAGATGGATGGCGAAAGATAGTCAAAGGAATCCATGCTGTCAGCGCGTCTTAATAATGACGATGTATGAATTAAATCTTTAAACGTATCGAATTGGAGTTTTTCTCTTCTTTTTTTAATGAATATTTTAGTAACGGTAATGATAACTTATTTAAAATCGGTTGAATTGAAGACGTATACGAATGCAAACCTTGCATTACTCAGAGCAAATGATCTAATTATTTCTTCACAAAAGCAAAAAAAAAAAATAAATAAATAAAATAACGCCTTTTTACAGACTTCTTTTTAACGTGTAAATGTATGTGATTCTTATTCTAAAAAAATCTAATTCTTTCCATTTTGGACTGAACTCAAATCACGCTACAATGGGGCAAAAGACTAGGTGTGTCTGAGGCCCAGGAGTCCACATTCAATGGCTTTCTTTGGTTTGGTTTGGTTTCTTTGTTTAATAGCATATCAACTTTTATAGGTTATCTAATGCCAAAGCCATTCTTCTACAAGAACAGTAGAGGTACTATTTAACCCTTAGATGGGAGGATAAGAAAGTTCATACCTTTCCAAAGGGTATTTGCCCGAAAGTGAACGCAATAGCGCGACTGGAGTACGAACTCGCTGACTACGATTCCGCAGTCCATCGCTTTAACGTGGCTTTCTTTGATAGATATACTAACACGTTCTTTATAAAACGACACATAAGTCGGTGCGCGCACATATATATATATATATATATATATATATGCGTGTGCGCTTACGTTTTTTCTTTTCTTTTGCATAACTCTTCATAGGTTACTGCCTAAAAGGTAAGAATCTTTCCAAAATTTCCAGAAGTATTTCTTACTATTCATATCTATACGACATCACAAACGTGCTATCTTCATATATTACCATAACTCATCAAAAACTGCACACCGTAGTGAGCGTAACTTAATGAAACAAGCTGTTTCCTTTGAAAATCTGTTTGAGATCGACATTCTTGCGTACCTTAATCATTATAATCAAAGGGATAAAATAATTATCAAACGCTCTTTATGAATTACTTCTTCATTTGCAATTGATTATGATATAAATTCTTTAAAAAAAAATAACTTAGGGAGAAACAGAAAAACAACAAAATCTTGAAAACAAAAATGAGACGAAAAACAAGTGTATAGATACTTCATGCAACAAACTAAAAAATTTGCACACGAGATGACCTGGACATGACTAAGAAGTTGAAACTTCAAAAGAAAACTGAATCTCTTTGAATTGCCGAAAAAAAATGACTATCCTGTCAAAGTAAAAATTAATAATATGCAGAATAGCAAGTGTAGGCTATGTGGTGACATAGATGAAAAGATCAATCACATAAGTGAATACAGTAAACTAGTGTACAAGAATTGCAAGACTAGGGGAAACTGTGATCAACTGGTAAATTTTCACGAGATAAGAATTTGCCTACACTGACAAATGGTATATGCAAAAATCAGAATCTACCCAAGAAAATGGGAAGCATGAAATACTTAGGAACGTTGAAATACAAACCGATCATCTAATCCCGACCAGAAGACCAGACATACAACTAATTAACAAGAAGAAATTAACTTGTCATCAAATGGATTTTAAGATAGAAACGGATCGACCGATCCCTGCTAGAAGACCAGACCTATTAATTAACAAGATCTTCTCAAGTGGATTTTGAGATACAAACGGATCACCCAATGCCAGCCAGAAGACCAGACCTATTAATTAATAAGAAGAAAAGATCTTCTCAAGTGGATTTTGAGATACAAACGGATCACCCAATGCCAGCCAGAAGACCAGACCTATTAATTAACAAGAAGAAAAGATCTTCTCAAGTGGATTTTGAGATACAAATGGATCACCCAACGCCAGCCAGAAGACCAGACCTATTAATTAACAAGAAGAAATAAGAATTAATTTCTTATTTATTGCGGACTTTTTTGTCCTCATCTTGGTAGTTTTTGTGTTGTTTCTTCTTTCACTACGTTTCGGCCAAATTTCACCTCTGGTCTTCTTCGAGGCCCGTGGCGCAGCGGATAGAGGCGTTGAGTCTCTACAGTTCCAGGTGAGCATTGTCAGAAGATAGCGGTTTCAAATCCTACCCAAACAGGCCAGAGGTTTACTTGGTCAAAAACGTGGTGCGATAGACAACAACTATGGAAGGCAGTAATTACTGGGGATACGGTTACAAGACTCAGCATTCCTATCCGAGGTCGCGGTTACTCACCTGAAGAAGGCCAGAGGTGAAATTTGGCCGAAACGTAGTGAAAGAAGAAACAACACAAAAACTACCAAGATGAGGACAAAAAAGTCCTCAATAAATAAAAAATTAATTCTCAGATTAAGAAGCCTCATCTCGAAATGATTCATTTAAAGGCAAGAAGAAAAGAACTTTTTATTTAGTGAATTTTGCCGTGCCAGTGAATTATGGAGGGAAAATAAAAAGAAGCGAAAGGACAAACAAATACTTAGATCTTGCCATAGAGCTGAAAAAGCTGAGGAACATAAAGATAACGGTGATACCAATTATCATTGGTAGGTTTAGAACGGTCCTCAAAGGATTGGAAAAATCCAGGAGAAATTGGAAATTAGAGGAAGAATCAAGACCATCAAGACCACATGAGTGTTGAGATCGGCGAGAATACTCAGAAGCATCCTGGAGACTTAAGAAGACTTGTCACTCATTCAGTGAAATCCACTAAAAGAAATCTGGTGTGAAAAACACGTAAGAAGTGAAATTAAAAAAACACGAAAAGATAGACGATTACTAGGACGTTGCCAGAGAACAAAAATCTGTAGAACATGAGGGTGATGCTGATACCAATCATATTGGGTGCGCTTGGAATTTTTCTCCCATAAGAAAAAGTGGAAATCAGAGGAAGAATCAAGACCATCCAGACCACAACATTGTTAAAAAATCAGTTTGAATACTCAGAAGGGTCCTGGAGACCAGAAGAGGCTTGCTGTCACTCAGCCTCCTGTAGATGACCACCTGTTAATAGTATTGTGAAAAACACGGAATGAGTGAAATAATAATAATAAAAAAATAATAATAATAAAGCAATACCCTCCACTTCTACTCAGAGTTTGTTGATGAGAATGCAAATAAAGATTTCCAGGAGCAATCATCTTTTCTTGCTTGTTTATGAAATATATAGAAATTACTGCAATCTTTTATGCATGCTATCAAATTTCTGTCAATTTACACTTATAATGATGTCATCGTTCCATCAAATAACTCTCTCTCTCTCTCTCACACACACACATACACACACACACACATTTCACTCATGCACTTTTTTCCTTCACTCATGTTTATATATATATCGGCCTAGTGGGTAGAGTGTTTGCCAATAGGCAGGAAGACTGGGGTTCAATTCCAGGTCGAGTTATAACCAAAGACTCTAAAAATGGTACTTGATGCTTCCTTGCTTAACACTCAGCATTATAAAATATGGATCAAGGTTAAGTGGAGTAATCCAGGGAAAAGAATCGCGCCCTCCCTACACCTCTGTATAGTAGCTATTGAAAATGGTTCCTTCGGGTCGCCCTCGACTACGGTCGTCCAACTTGTATATATATGTATATATACAAAAGATGCGACAGAAATACCTTCCATATTTTTAATGTCCTCTGAGTGGCGCTAGTAAACTTAGGCAAGTGGAAATGGTAGCTCCATCAAGCTACTGTCTTAACAACATTTTTTTCCGATAAGATTAGATACGATCATGTCTTGGACTGATACACACCATGCGTTTCCTGTTGAACTCTAATCTCATTTTTATTTTTAAACTGGTGAATCTTTAATTGCTACACGGAGAGCTATTTGTGCTCATTCCATGTTACATCGAAATGATACTGTTCACGATAGAAAATCGATATTGATATGGGTTGAAAATTTCTGAACCACAGGTTCAGGTGCTTGAATTCCAGAAAATTTCCAGACTGTTGCGTAATCTATTACACGTTCAGCCCATAAACATGCTTCTGCTTTGAAATTGTCCGATTAAAAAATGGTTAGACATCAACTACATAGACACTTGCCTAAGTTTACTTGCAACACAAAGGTGGATGTATAAAATGTGGGTTTGGTTTGGTTTGGTTTGGTTTTATGATATATCAACCATTGAAGGTTATTTAATGCCAAATCTATTTTTATACATATAAATAGCTCTATTTCAAACCATACAGTTAAGCATGAGTTGGCAGTTTAAAAGTCATGAACACTTATTTTTCAAACAATTCAGTTTAGCATAAGTACAGTTTTTTGTTTACACACAGTTAAGTGGAAAACAGTTCTATTTCAAACAATTCAGTTTTGCATAAGTACTTTGTTTAGGTCTGTTTAACCCATAGATAGGACCCTATCAGGTGCTACCACTCTGGGTCAGAGTGGACCTAGGAGCAATGGCAATAAAGAGGTTTCCCGCATTCCCTAAAGCTCCAGCATAACAGGAGCCTCACCATCAGATTGTTTTGTGTCATATCAGGACACTCATTGGGGAAGTCTTACCCCTCCACAGAGATGCAGTCGGTGTATTCAGCTGCCCCAGTCGATTGGACCATAAAAAATTTGGGAAGTATTTCTGATTCACCCTATATATATATAAAGTTAAAAAAAAGATCCACAATTCTATATACTGCCCATGACTTTAAATACTACGTGTGATCAGCAGGTGGATTACAGGACCTTGACCTGTGTTTTACATTATCACTCCAACTGGAGTATCTAAAGAAAGGAAGGGGAAAGAAAGAACGTGGGCAAAAGATGATGTGAATGTCATCTCTTTCTTCCTCCTTATATATATATATATATATAGAGAGAGAGAGAGAGAGAAAGTGATAATATCAATCACAAACCTAAGATACGACACACATACGCACTCACTCACACATACACACACGCTCACACACACGTATATATATATATATATATATATACCGAGAAAAGAAATCAAAGAAAAAGCAAAGCATAACATCTTTTCCACCCCGGAGCTAACCGTGATTAAGTCAAGTGTTAGACCAGACTGGGTTGACAGTCACCTCTTGACTTCAGCTTCTGTCCTAACGACCACTTTAACAGTATTCGCCTCACCACCGACCTCTCAATTCAGTCCATGTAGGTATGTATAAATCCTCCATCTTGTAAGTAGGCAAATCTGTGTCTTATACTAAAATGAGTCTCTGTATAATTGAAGTTATTTAAGTGCCCCTTTATGTACATTGATATGTCCCTGTGTTTTGACTATATCTTCACGTGTATATGTGAATAAATATAGTGTTTGGATCTTTCAATGACAGATGTATCTATATGCATGTGTTTGATTTGTGTGTGTGTGTGTGTGTGTGTGTGTGTGTTGGTCTCTGTGTTTTGGCTATTTCTTTGTGTGTCTCTGTGTTGATATGTCTGTTTTGACTATATTTTCTCTTGTATACGAGTATAAAAATCGTGTACAGATCTTCTCTATGAATGATGTATCTATATGCGTATGTCTTGTGTGTGTGTGTCTGTGTGTGTGTGCATTCCCGTTTATTTTTTTCCCCGGTAGTTAATTTCGCACGTCAACGGCCAGTAATTCCCTTCAGACCTCCCACGTGGCCGACAGGGGGAGCGTCAGTCACACTTCCGTCATGAAGACGGCTGATAGGCGGTAAGCTAAAGAAGAAATTAAAATGAAGAGTGAGTAGGGAACGGACCTGGAGAGAGAAAGAGAAGAGAGAGAAAATAACTATAGAAAGAAAGAACAAACAAACAAAAAATAAATGAAGAAAGAAAGAAAGAAGGAAACGAAAAATAAATTTTAAAAACCACTTAAAAAGAAAGTAAATCAACAAAACTTTTTACTTCTATAATTGCCATCATTTTCTGGATTGGTATTCTGCCATCGCTAATATTTCCTAAATACCGTTGTTCATCCATCTTAAATCCTAACGAGTCAAGTCCTGGAAATATTAATAACTGAAAATAAAGATAGTTGTATAAGCAAAAACATGCTCAATGATCTCTTATTTGTGTGACAGACAGAAGTATAAAAAGATTATATATATATATATATATATATATATATATATATATATATATATATAAAATCTATCTTAGTCTGGCACTGTAATAAGACTTGAACTTAAAGTAAAAACAAACGGTCTACGAGATTAGCTTGTAACTAATGACTTAATAGCAGGCACCCAAATGTACATAGATATAAGTGTTTATATATATGTCCATATCTCGATCAAGCTGGAGGAGTCGCCATGATGTAGTGGCTAACGTGCTAAACTACGACGTCATTGTAAGCGAATTCAAACTCCAGTCAGGCCATTATGTTCACTTTCGAACTATTACTTTTGGGAAAGGGAAGAACCACCTTATCCTATTCAGCTATGGGTTAAGTCGTGTCACTGTAATTTTTCTACAAGGATGACTTCTGTATTAGATAACTTACAAAGGATGACATTTCATTAAACAAAGGGACCACATTGATCGAGATACAGGGGCTATTTACGAAGCTCAGTTTGGCAACAGGCCAGAATTATGGGACAATGGTCAGCTAACCCAGGCTAACACCGCAAGATGCAATAACTGATCTTTTATACATCAGCATCGACGAATGAAGCAAATAGACACACACACACACACACACACACACAACACAAAGTATTCAACAGATGTATATATATATATATATATATATAGATATAGATATACTTAAGCAACGTTCTCTTATGGGCTCCCAAACATGGACACTAAAAAGACGTCAGCACAGTGCGGATACTGGATGGAGTCTAGAGGACCAGGTGCTATGAAAGATAGGGTCGGATAACGATAGAGAGTAAAGTAAATCCATACTACCAGTTCGACATAATATATATATATATATATATATATCAAGAACAAGAAAATAAGTATACTCATCATTGATTTATTTCACCCGTATATTGACAGATTCTTCAGAGGGATTTGAACAGAAATCTGTTTCTTTTTTACCGTTAACACCGGGCAATATATTTCATCTTACATGAGGTTCAATGGGTTAAAAGTTATACATATATATATATATATGACAAAAAATCATATATCCATATTTTTATATATCCCGGCTTAGAAAACCTTCCACTGCACAATTGAATCTTAACTTCCGCCTGTAGTTCGGTATTAATCTTTTTTATTTATTATCAATAAACATATTTCCAGTTCAAAAGTTTTTAATAAAGATTTATGCCGAAGGATGGACGGAAGTGAAGATTCCCTGGAATTACCTATTGTGCAATGTAAGATTTTCTAAGCCGGGAAATATATATATATATATATATATATATATATATATATATTGAATTATAACCCATACAACCTTACGTAAGATTAAATATATCTCCCAGGGCTAACGATCAAAAAGAAACAAATTTCAGTTTAAATCCATCTGAAGAACCTGTCCATAGACGGTTGAAATAAATTTATAATGGGGTATATTTATTAATTTTCTTGTTCTTAATGATATTTTATTCTGCATAGGTTTCTTTATATGTTTATATATATTTATCAGTCGTGCATTGAACACTCCCTTTGGGTTATTCTGTTTAAGTATAATTATAGACTTCATTGATACAGTATATATATATATGTGTGTGTGTGTGTGTGTGTGTGTGTTTGCTTGTGTGTATGATACCTGTATGTATATATAGACAGAGACAGAAAAAAGAGGAGCAGGAGGAAAATGAGAAAAATGAGGAAGAGAGAGAGACTTAAAAACGTCTACTATAAACGCAACTGTCAGCAAACTCGACTCGAAGAGCAATTAGACAGTACAGTGTGTTGGGTCCTCATTTTATGCTTTATGATTTGAGCTTAGGGACTAACTAGATAAATATAAATATACACATAAATATTTGAAGGCATCTGACACACACGTACCCCCCACACACACACACACACACGCTCAGCTATGTATATACGTATTTGCTGGGATGTTCTTCTTTGCAATGGTAAAATGTCATACTCAGATATTTATTGATGTTCTTTCCATTTTTCCTTGTAAACGTGTTCAGTATTGCCCAAACGTAAATACAATCTGAACGAGGCTGGCCGCGTTTCATTTCGCGCTAATGCGCTTGGGAAACGCAGAAATCTGTGTGTTCTCCACCCCCTACCCCCACCCTGTAAAGAATAGATAGTTGGGCAAACAGGACTTTTTAGCTATGGTAAGACAACCACTCTATGAGAAGGATAACACTGATTTTAAACCAACACCACTTCGCTGAAAAATTGACCTTGTTTCGCATGCTGCACATGATGGATGGTTTGGTTTGGTTTCTTTGTTTAATGGCATATCAACCTTTGAAGGTTATTTAATGCCAAAGCCATTCTCCTAGAAAAACAGTAGTGGTACTATTTAACCCATAGCTGGGAGGATAAGGGGGTTCATACCTTTCCCAATGGTATTTGCTCGAAAGTGAATGTAATAGCGCGACTGGAGTACGAACTCGCTTCCTACGATTCCGCAGTCCATCGCTTTAACCATTACACCATGAGGGCACCACCCCACACATAATGGAGGGATTGTATAAATACATACATAAATGCAAACTGAGCAATCGTTTTAGGAAAAGTCAATTTTCTTCTGAACTAAAAATATCTGGATTTTTATTATTTTCAATGAAACATACTACAATCAAAACGGATATAATTAGGTTGTATTTCTAACTAAACTCTACACTGTTGAAAATCTGTAATAAAAAAAATAACAACATCTCAGTGACTAAAAATAAAATTATATAAATGTTACAGGTTGTTTGGTTAGGTTTTATGGCATATCAACTCTTGTTGTTTTTTAATGTCAAATCCTGCTTATACGTATTAGATATTTGTATTTACTAAACCCTTCGCACGATTCGACACAAGGTCAGTTTTCCAGTGGAGTTCAACAGGTTTCAATTCGGAGCTTTCCTTCTCCTAGACAGGTTGCCATACCAAGGTTAAAGAGCGTAGTCTGTCCAACTATTTATCAATAATGATTGGATTCATACCTTTCCCAAATGTGTTAGCGCTTTATAAAATGAAAACAGCCTAGCCCAGGGACTGAACTCGGGTCGCCGTGTCCATTTCCTACGACGATAATCATTACATCACAAGCACTTACAAACTAAATGTATATGATTTCTAAACGAAATAGTTCGTAGGTAACATTATTTTTAAACGATTGGGTTGTTGGTTGTGCTTTACAGCATATCAACCGTTTAATGTTATTTAATGCTAAATCCTATCTCAACGTATATACTAAATATGCAGGATTTATAAACGAATAGTTTGTAGACAATAATTTTTAAATGAGTCAGAGCTCATTTATTTGCACACAATCATATGGTTTGAAGTAAAGGAAAAGATTAAATACTTCTATTTGACTCATAGTCTGAGGGGACCAGAGAGTAATAACAAGGTCCAAGGCACTTATTTACCGGAGGAGGGGGATCTTACTCCTCTTCGGAGATACAATTGGCGTATTATACAACTCCAGCCATCTTGGCTGGATGTACCAGGTAACTGCCACATAGTCATATTTTTTGCGACAGTTTGGTTTTGTTTCTGCATGGGTTATTTAATTTCAAAGCCATCCTTGTTGAAGAAAAGTAGTAGAACTATCAAACCCATAAATGAAAGATAAGGAGGTTCATACATTTTCCAAGGGTATTAGCCCGAAAGTGAACGTCTTAGCTTGACTGGAGTTCGAACTCGCTTCCTTCGAGACTTCAGTCATGCTCTTTAGCCACTTCGCCACGTTGACTCTCCTCTTTATTGATACGGTTTCAGCGCTGTTGAGTTTCGTAATAAATAATACCAAATAAAATCCGTTTTTATTGCATTCTTACTTACAAGAAATACTGTTTATTCATGCTCTCTTTCGTTGTAAACGTTTGTATCTATTATTATATACAACTGGGTTTTTGCACACTCAAATATATTCATACATTTTAAAAGAAAGAAAGAAAAAAAGACTGCGTGCGACAAAAACAAAAAAGAAAGACTGCAAGTTGATGTTCTTCGCTGCTTTAGGCACCAAATCGTCACTACTCACACAAACGCTGGTAAAGATGCCATTAAACTACACATTTACACAACTAAAGAGGCGAAGAGTCGGACGCTAAAGAATGTCAAAAAGTGACAAAAATAGAAGAAAAAAATTCTTTAAAGAAAAAAAGGTGGGGACAGCCCCTGTTCCTACCCAAGTTGGTCCCACTAAGGATCGGCGCATCCAAACATGGCTGTTATTTTAGTGTCCGCTGAAAGTTCTTCTGAAAAATAAAAAAGAAAAAGAAAAAAGAAAAAAAAAAAAGAAAAAATGAGCAACAACAACGGCGAGAAAAAATAGTTCACATATCTTGTACAGTTGTTTTCTTTCAGCTTTCCCACAATGGAAAAAGAAAAATTTCAAAAAATAAAAATAAAAATACTTAGTTTTGGTGACTTAGTATAAGGTAGCTGATCAATTTTCTTATGAATCTCAGTTTTTTTTTTTTGTTGTTTTTTTTTTTCGGGGGGGGGGATTAACCCCTACTTTTCTCGTGAAAGTGCTTGATTTACAATTCATGGTTTATACTAAAGGAAATGAAATGAAAGACGAACAAAGCTTGACTTGAAACTTTATTTTACTCTGACTATATTGTGATCAGTTAAGGAGGGGGTTCTTTTAATATATATATATAAGAGCCTGGGAGCACCTTGGGTATTGAAATGGTTAGAAAGCCGTTACTAGTGAGTTCAAGTCTCACTGGGGGCCCTATACATGACGAGCTTGTGCTACAATAAGCCAAGCTGAGTGAATAACTATATAGGTGGCTGATCTGGGGGGAGACAACTTTCCAATTAAAAATCCTGCTACAAATTCTATCAGAAAAGGGCATGTAAATCACAAGAAATATATCATCAAATCAAAAGAGAGGAAAAAAACTTATTTTCTAATTTGGTTAAAAAACACAGGAACATCTTTCTACTTACTACACTAGATAGTATTCTTTTGCGAGGCTGGACTTAGTTTTGTTCAAAGCTAAAAGTAAAGGACACCCAGTAATAATCGAATTCACTTGTAATGGTCTTCTAGCCCCGTTAGCTAACCACTGCACCATGCCACGACAACAAGTAGTAATGGTTAGTTGCTTGTCTAAGTTAACAGAATCCCTTCAATGGTCAACCCGTTCATTACTACTGTATGGTGTGTTCGATCTTCAGTAAATGACTGTAGCCAAGGGGCAAAGCTTAGCTTGTAATCGAAATTTGCGGTATTTAAACTTTGTAACTCAGAAAAAATCATGTTTAGTTTGATAATAGTCTTATTATAAGGACCTTTTCGTAGCTGTGTTCTTATACTTCAACTGCCTCACAGCCCAGTCGGCTGTAGAATAGGCCGACTGCATTTCTGTCGGAAGTAAGACCCTCTTTCTCCAACGAGGAGATGTGACACTGGATATGACACTAAATCATCGGATGGTAAGGTTCCAGTCCCGGAGCTTTGGGGAATGTGGAGTACCCCTTCATTGCCATTATTCAAAAGTCCTCTCTTACCTGGAGTGATAAAATTTGGATCCTATCTATGAGTCAAAATTGTTATAGCCAAATCAGCAAAGAGAGCTGTAGAACAGGCCGACTGTATCACTTCAGTGGAGTAAAAACTCCACTCGGTCCAACTTGAGTCCTGGGTATGATACTAAACTGCATCTGGTGGTACGGCACCAGTACTGGATCTTTGGAGAATATGGCCATTACTCACAGGTCCACTCTGACCCGGAGCGGTAGCATTTATTAGGGCCCAATCTATGGATCAAATAAAGCTACTTAATCAATCTTGAAACCATTTAACTGTCCGCAAACAACTGATTAATATTAAATTGGATTATTATTAGTATATAGCAATAATTGAAACCGTGACAGATTTTAACATTTAGTAGCAGCAGATAGGATCAAGCCTTGAAATTACCATCAATACATGGCTCACTCCCACACACCTTAGAAAGACCACACCAAATTCTAGGATGGAATATTCTAGAATCAGGTGTCATATAATTGTTAGGAAAAGTTATAAAAGCAACCCCCAACTTAGTAGGTAGTGAAAAAACTCTTCAGAAGAAGCCGGAAAGGTCAAGGTTAGTACCAAATGCCTTTATTTAAAATCCCCCACCAAAAAAAATGCACATTGATTTTCGGTTACTGGTAAAATCTTTTGGTGAATTATTGGGATATATATATTTTCTTTTTTTTTTTTTTTTGATTGAAGGGTAATACTAATCATCTAAACAATTTGGCAGCTGAAATCTCTCGAACTAACAGAAGATTTATTTTATTTTACCTTGTGACTCTCAATAGTACCCATCGACTTTCCCAATAGACCTTTTCTGTCCTCTATTTCACCGGAAAATCGAACCTTTTATGAAAAAGAATATCACCAGCCTATTTAGAACTAGTTTAAATATAAGAAAGTAAATATAAACCATAAATATGACACTAGAAAACCTAGAAATTGGTAAGTGTTTTAGTTCGGGAAGTAAAACAAAGTAGCAGGCTAACGGCCTTTAACTAAGTTAAAACTTAGGGTAACGCATACTTCCCTTTTGTGTGTGTGTGTGTGTGTGTGTGAAGCAAAGATCCAAAGAGGGATTTTCCAATGAGATGCACTATCTCCCTTACTATTCATAATAGCCATGATGCCACTGAACCACATACTCAGAAAATGCGCGGCCGGATACAAACTCAGCAGATCGCAAGAGAAGATCAATTACCTAATGTACATGGATGACATTAAATTATTTGCAAAAAATGAAAAAGAACTGGAAACTCTCATTCACGCCCTTAGAATATACAGTCAGGACATAGGAATGGAATTTGGCATAGAAAAATGTGCCATGCTCATCATGAAAAGTGGCAAACGACATGTGACTGACGGAATGGAACTACCAAATCACGACAAAATTAGAACACTCGGAGAAAAGGAAACCTAAAAATACTTGGGTATCTTGGAGGCTGATATCATCAAACAAGTGCAAATGAAAGACAAGAACCGAAAAGAATATCTCAGGAGAACTAGAAAACTACTCGAGACAAAACTCTCCAGCAGAAACCACATCGAAGGAATAAATACTTGGGCTGTGCCCCTAGTTAAATATTCGGGACCCTTCCTCAAATGGACCAGAGATGAACTTAAACAAATGGACCAAAAACAAGAAAACTAATGACCATGCATAAGTCATTACACCCCAGAGACGACGTTGACAGACTATATGTATCTAGAAAAGAGGGAGGAAGAGGACTTGCCAGCATCGAAGACACCGTTGACGTATCGATGCAACGGCTCGAAGGCTACATAGAAAAACACGAACGAGGACTAATTACAGACATCAGAAACGATACGGACAACACGATAGATGATAGAATGACAACAACTAGGAAACAAAAATGGGAGGAAAAATAACACTATGGCCGCTTTAAACGTCTAATAAACAACATCTTGCAAAATTGTCGACTTGGCTGTCCCAGCGGACCACAGAATAAATCTTAAGGAAAGTGAAAAGAAGGATTAGTACCTCGACCTTGCAAGAGAATTGAAAAAGCTGTGGAACATGAAAGTAACGATTGTGCCAATAGTGATTGGTGCGTTAGGCACAATAACTAAAGGATTATTAAAAGGCCTGGAGGACTTGGAAGTTGGCGGACGGGTAGAGACTATCCAAACGACAGCATTGCTGAGAACGGCCAGAATCCTGAGACGAGTCCTGGAGACTTGGGGAGACTTGCTGTCACTCAGACTCCAGTGAAAAACCATCAGCTAACGCGGATGTGAAAAACTCTAATGAGTAAAATAATAATAACAAACGATTACAGTAATAGCAAACAATTACAGTAAATATTCACAACAGAAATAATTTGCATTCCGTTAAATGGTTTCAAGTTTTTCCTATCTAATTCTAAAAATTTGGAAGCAATTATTTGGCTTCAAGTAAGTGAGTCAAGATTATTCTTAAAATGGATAAAAGAAGAGCTCAGACCAATGGACTACAGGACCAGAAAAAATGACTATGCACAAGAACTTACACGGAGAGGTGACATAGAATCTTATGTGTCAAAAAAAAGGGAAAAACGATTTGCCAACACCAAGGATGGTGTAGATGAATCAATAAAAGAACTTGGAGAGTACATTAAAAAGAACAAAGAAAGGAGCGCATTAAAAAGAAAAAAGAAAGACTAATAACAGCAGCCAGTAGTACCACTGATAACATGAGAACAAACAGAAAAACAAAAACTAGAAAACAGAAATGGGAGGGAAAATGACTGTGCGGATATTTTAAGTGACAAACTGGCGAGAGTGCACTCAAGAAAACCTTGACCAGACTAAGAAGAGGAAACCTCAAAAGAGAAACTTAATCTCTTTAAATAGCAGCGTAAAACAATGCCATAAGGACCAATTATATTAAAGCAAAAATTGATGATACAATGATTAGTATGGATTATAAACCGGTCCATTTGCATAATTTCACCAATGTTCACCAATGGCTCGGGAGACCTGGGTTCAATCCCAGGCCGAGTCATAGCAAAGACTCAAAAAATGGTACTTGATGCCTCCTTGCTTAATACTCAGAATTATAAGGTGCGGATCAAGGGTAAAGTGGGGCAATACAGGGAAAGGAGTAGCGACCTTCCCTACATCAGGGTATAGTAGCTATCGAAAAGGGAGCCTTGGGTTACTAACTTTACTTTATGTGGAGATATAGACGAAACGGTTAATCCCATAATACGTGAATTCAGCAAACTAGCACAAAAGTCTTTATACAAGACTAAGCATGACCGGGAGGGAATGGTTATCTCCTGGTAACTGTGAGAGAAGCTAAATTTTGAGCGTACTACCAAAGATATATGCACAAACCAGAATTCGTAGAAGAGATTTTGAGATTCGAACGGATCAACTAATCCCGGCCAGAAGACCAGGCCTAGAGTTGTGAATTTTACCGTTCCGATTGACCATAAAGTGAAAATAAAGGTGTCCGTGGTGTAATGGTTATCGTCGTAGGAAATGGACACGACGACACGGGTTCAAATCCTGGACGAGACTGGATTCTTAAGCCTTGGTGAGGCAACTAGTCTAGGAGAAAGAAAACTCTAAATTCAAACCTGTGAAAAACCGCTAAAAAATTGACCTTGTGTCATATACTGCCCGAGCGGAGGGGTTGGTAAATATGATAAGGTGAAAATAAAATAAAGTGAAAAGATGAATATATAATTGGACAGAGAACTTTTAAAATTTCTATGAAACATGCGGATGATAGTAATAGTAATTGTGTTTGGTACGCTTGGAAAGGTCCCTAAAATATTGGAAAATGAAGTTGAAGAACTGGAAATCTGTGGAAGAATCGAAACCATACAGACCACAGCATTTTTATCTGTTAGAATACTCCGAGAGTTCTGAAAACCTAAGGAGACATGCTGTCACTCAGACTTTAGCGAAAGACAACTCCAGTGAAAATCTTGCAAAAAGCGAAATAATAATTTTAAAAAAGTATCTAAGACGAACGAGAAAGCTTCTCGAAACCCAGAACAGCAATTGGAATCTCGTCAAAGGGATAAACACCTGGGCTGTCTCCCTTGGAAGATATTCAGTACCATTCTTGAGATGGACAAGGGAAGAACTTAAACAAATGGACCCGAGAACAAGAAAGCTAATGACGATGCACAAGTCTTCACACCCGAGAGTTGACATAGACAAACTATATATGTCAAGAAAAGAGGTCGGAAGAGGACCCAATTGTATTGAAGATAGCATGGATACATCAATACGAGGACTAGAAGATTTCATGAAAAGTGCCGAGAAAGATTAATTCCAGCGAACACAAATATAAACAGAATAACAACTAGGAAACAAAAATGAGAAGAAAAACAACTGTATGGATATTTCAAGCGACATACTGGCGAAATCTCACACGAGAAGACTTACACATACCTAAGAAAAGGAAACATTTTGAGAGAAACTGAATCTCTTCCAATAGCAGCACAAAACAACGCCACAAGAATCAACTATGTTGAAGCAAAAATAGATTGGACTCAACAACATTGCAAGCGTAAGTTATGTGGTGATAAAGACAAAACAATTAATCACATACAAAATGAATGCAGCAAACTAGCGTAAAAAGAGTACAAGGCTAGACACTGGGAATTATGCAAGAAATTGAAATTCAATCATTCTACCTAATGGTTTATGCACAAACCGAAATTCGCCCTGGAGAATGCAATGCACAAAATTCTCTGGGATTTTCATATACAAACGGAACACCTAATCCCAGCCAAAAGACCAGACCTAGTAAAATTTAACAAAAAGAGAATCTGCTGGCTGAATAGTCAACTTTACCGTCTCGGCGGACCACTGAGAGAGAGCCAAAGAAAACGAAAAAAGTGACAAGTACTTAGACTTTGCCTGAGAACTAAAAAAAACATGGAATATAAGAGAGAAGGTGATACAAATTGCAACTGATGCACTTGGAACGATCCCCAAAAGTTTAACCAGGGGACTGAAGAGTTGGAAATTAGAGGACAAGCGGAGACCATCCAAACTCCAGCGTTGTTGAGGTCGGCTCTAGCGAAGAAGAGTCCTGAAGACTTGAGGAGTCTTACTGTTACTCACTCCAGTGAAAGACCCTCACCCAACATTGGTGTGAAAAATTTGCAAGAAGGAAACAATAATAATAATGATAATATCCCAGAATCCGTCCAGGAGAATGAGACGTAGAAAATTCTCTGGGATTTTAAGATAAAAACAGATCACCTAATCCCGGCCAGAAGACCAGACCTAGCGATAGTTAACAAAAAAAACCTACCGAATAGTGAACTTTTCCGTCCCGACAGACCACAGAATAAAAATCTTAGGAAACGAAAAGAGATAAGTACTTAGACCTTGCCAGAGAACAAAAAACTATGGGACACGAAGGTAATACCAATTGTAATTGGTGCACTTGGACCCCCCTAAAAAAGACGGGTAAAGGGAATAAAAGACATGGAAATAAGAGGACAAGTGGAGACCATCCAAATTACAGCATTATTAAGATCGGCCAAAATACTGAGAAGAGTCCTGGTGGCTTGTGAAGACTTCCTGTCACTCAGACTTTAGTGAAAGACCATCAGCTAATGCTGGTGTAAAAAACTCGCAAAAATAATAATCTTTTTTCAAAAACAGGTTCTACCACTCCAGGGTAGAGTAGACCTTGGAGTAATGACAATGAAGGGATACTCCACACTCCACTCCAAATCTTGGTTTTCACCAACGGATACAGTTTAATGTTATTCCGAGGAAACTGCATAATGTTCAAAAACAAGTTAGATTTTGTATTAGAGTTTGCTCTTGGTATTTTTTAAATAGTTTATGAAGAAGTGTGAATTCTTTGTCAGCATTCAAGATATGAAAATAGTTTAAATCCAAGGAAACATCTGAGTCCAAACTAATCCAATGTTCAGAGATTTCAAGTGGTCAATCTAGTGTTAGCAAAAATTATGTGACAACCACGTGTATTCAACATTGGCCACGTCGTGAAACCTGACACCAAAAAATTCTTTCTTTGAACAAATAAAAAATATCCCATTAAATATCTTTGAGGAAAGATATTTTCTTGAGTGCTTAAGCTTTTATTTTGATTTTTCAATTTAATTTTTTTTTTTCAACGTCTTAATCGGTCAACAAGTCAAATTTCACTTGTAGAAATTATTTTGAGTCAATAAAAATAGAATAATCTTACCTCTGGGGGAAAATATTGTCATTACTTTCAGTTTTTATGACTACTTATAAAACCGTGGATATGCTTTACGACTCGTAAATATGCTTTTATATTAAAAAAAAAAAAAAAAAAAAAAAAAAAAAAGAAATTACTTTTACTGCTACGGCTACACAACTCCATGGTGTCTACAAAAAATACAATTTCAAAAAATTTCTCTCTCTCTCTCTCTCTCTCTCTCTCTCTATATATATATATATATATATATATATATATATATCAGATATTGACACTTGCCAATATAAAACCCACTGATAGAATCGACGAAAAGGGATTGATTTTTCATAACATAATACTTGATTGAGTTCGACCTCTAGTTCGCATTTTAACGTTCACTTTTGGAAAGTTAGGACCCACTATTCCCCCCATGGGTTAAAAATGGATAATACTGTTCTTTTACAAAGATAGTTTTGGTATTAAATAACCTTTAAAGGATGATATGCCATTAAACAAAGAAACCAAACTACTTAAAACCCCCTTACTGTAAGAACATTTGCCCTGCATAATATTTGGTTTGGTTTGATTAGGTTTGGTTTTATGGCATATCAAATATTGTTGGTTATTTTATGCTGAACCCTGTTTATACATATATATTAAAAATATATGATTTGTAAACACATTTTGTATATATTCTTAAACGAGCTTGAGTTTTATAGGTTTTTTTTATACACAGTTAAATGGTTTCAAGTATTTCTACATAACAGTCTCAATTCAACATCTGTCATTTGTTTACACAGTTTGTAGGTAATTTCACTAATTTGTTTGCACACTAGTACTGCCATTTTTCCAACACAGATAAATGGTTTCAATTATTGCTATCTAACTCTCATAATTCTATTCAAAATTAATCATGTATTTGCACATAGGGAAGTTGTTACAAGTATTGCTATTTCACACTAATTTTCTATTCAGTTCTCATTCGTTTGCACAGTTAAATGGTTCCAAGTATTGTTATGTATCATTAACAATTTAATTACATATCAGTCATTTGTTTACACACAGTTAAATGATCAAACAGTTCTCTTTCTAACAATTCAATTTAGCATAAATAATTTGTTTGCACATAGTTTAAATGTCAAACGGTTCTACCACTCCGGGTCAGAGTGAACCTGGGAGCAATGGCAATAAAGGGGTTCTCCGCATTCCCCAAAGCTCCAGAATTACTGGAGCTTCATCATCAGATTGTTTAGAGTCATACAGGACACTCGTTAATGGGTGGGGTCACACCCCTCTGCAAAGAAGCAGTCGGTGTATTCTACAGCCTCAGCCGACTGGGTTATCTTTGGTTTAGACTGGTTTGATTTACTTTCTTTGTTTAATGGCATATCAACCTTCGTGTGTCGTCTAATGCCAAATCCATTTTTGTAGAAGGACTGTAACATTTCTATTGATCCTATAATTGGGAGGATAAGAGGGTTTGATACCTTTCCCATGGCTATTAGTCTCAAAATGAATGTAATAGCGTGACTGGAGTTCGAACTCGCTTACTACTATGTTGCTCGTTAACCACTATTCCACAGGGACTCTCCACGCCCTTGGTTTACTTGTTTGACGGCATATCAACTCCTTATATGAAAAATATCATAGCATTCCAGTTATTCTGGGCACGTCTAATCTTGGAGATTTTAATTTCGTCGGTCAGAATAACAAGGATGAAAACGTTGAGAAACACTAAAAATTAATTTTCAAGACTTTCAGCAGCACTTTTATTGTCTTTCTAGTTTAGTTTGGTTTCTTTGTTTAATGGCATATTAATGTTCGTGGATACTTTAGTAAAAAAGTCATCCTTGTAGAAGAACAGTGGTGGTACTATTTAATCCATAGTTGGCGGGGGGAGAGGTTCATACTATTCTCAAGGTTATTTATCGGAAAGTGAACATAATAGTGCGACTGGAGTTCGAACACGCTTATTCCAATGTCACTGTCCAGCACGTTAACCTCCACACCACGAAAACTTTGCCCATAAATAGCTTCTTGAAACGGTATAATTGTGTATAAATTATTAGTATTAGATAAGAACACTTGAAACTATATAACCGTGTGAAAACTATTTGTATTTGATGGGAATACTTGTTACCATTTAACTGTGGGAAAATTATTTGTCGTAAGAATAGTTACTTGAAACTTGTTAAGACTTATTCTTATTAATTACTTAAAACTATAAAACTGTACGAAAACAAATAATTATTATTAAATAGAAATACCAACTTAAAATTATATAACTATGCATAGAACATTAGTATTAGATAGAAATACTTAAAACTATATAATTGTGCAAAAGAACATTGAAAATATAGTTATGATTACAATCAAGCATTTATAAATTAATCAAATTTCGGCATTAAATAATGCATCAGGAGTTGATATACCGTTAAACAAATAAACCCAACCACCAAGATCAACCGTACATGTTATATAGCTGGGTTACAGTAAATGATCATATATGTAGATTAGGCGCACTGGTTTCTAAAATAAGAGGCGCATCAACAGTACTTAAACACTATACACCGCATATCCTTTTTTTGGTATTAATACTAGCTTGTATTCTTGCATGCATTTGTATAGTATTATGGGTTTCTTTTGTGAATTCTTTTTATCAAACCCATGTATTATGATTATTAAATTTGTAGAACATGGATAGATTGTTTCAGGAGGCTACAAAACGCGCGTGTTATCCAGTGGGTTGGCAAGACCCAAAGCGGCTTTTTAACTCTGTTTTATTTATTTTCGTGTTTTATTATTTGTTTTACTTTTGAATTTTATTATGTTTTCTTTGTTATTTTCTTAAATTTCGGTTTATTCTATTGTTTCTTTTATTTGTTATTTGAACTAAATATATATAAGAGGGCCGAATATAGAACATGTTATCAGAATATCTACTAGCCACTGGCATGCCATATCTCGTTAAAAATCGTCAGTGTTCGATGAAACAAAACTAATTTGTATTTACCGCACCCCTCCGCCACGACCAGGTTGCGACATAAGGTCGATTTTTTTTTTTTTTTTTTGTGAAATACGGCTAATTTAGATTCAGAGTTTTCCTTCTCCTAGCCCAGGCTACAGCGCCCCGCCTATTTACCTAATGCTGGTGGGTAGATACAGTTTCATGCCTTTCCTAGGAGAAAGAAAGTGAATTGAAACGAAAGCAGCTTCGTCCAAGATTTGAATTTGACTCACTGAATCCATTTCCAAAGATGATAACCGTTACACCAAGTACATTGGTGTTTGAAAGCCATTACAATGGTGCACACCGGCTTCGCATGATACTTAGCTTATTTCATGGACAAAGACTGATTATTATAAACAAATAAAAAAGTGTTGATTTTTTTTTAAATGGAATGGGACGTGGAACAAATGATTTTGATTGCAATGAAAAGAATCAAATTCTGGCGTTAAAAGTCCCGTAAAAGGTTTATATGCCGTTAAACAAATAACCTAAACCAACATATAATGCATTTCGAATGGGGCAATAATCATATGTCAATCAGAACAACTTTCTTTATATTCTTTCTTTTTTCTTTCTGTTTAAATAAATACGTGGTGTGATAGGTAAATTGTCGTCTAAATTGCACAAAAATAAAAATGACATGGAGGTTTCACTTTATCAGGTATATTTACCAAAATTGCATGAAAATATCTTGAAATACTATAGAGTAAATTTATTCAAAGAAATCAAAATTCGCTTAAACCACGGCTTCCAGACGACTTCAGAATCTCCTGCAAGCCTTTCTGTTTATCTCCTTGTTTAAATTGATAAATGCTACTGTTATTTAACATAATTGCATGAAAATATCTTGAAATACTACAGAGTAAATTCATTCAAAGAAATATATCCATCTGCTTTAACCACGGCTTCCGGAAGACGTCGGAATATCCGGCCAGCCTTTCAGACAGTTTCTTTGTTTAACTAGGTAAATCTTGCCGTTATCCTTGTCTTCAGTTCATCTTTCGTGTGGCACAGAGTTTGTTGGTGTCTAGCTCAACAGTGTCCCAACCATTATATTCAAGGGGCTTGTAATCCGAGGAGTTAGGAGTGATGTTAGTCACAGAAATTTTCTCACAGCCAACACTGGGTTCTCTTGCTCGAGAGGGAATGGCGCAGAGTCCTGTTGCAAGAGGTAGAGTCTTCCAGAAACCATCCTCTCAGTCTAGGCCAACAATACCTCCTCAAAGCACTTGAAGAGGTTCTGAAACTGAGTCCCAGAAGGAAGATAAATGGAGGCATAGTGTCAACATCACTAGTGACTATCCCAAACACCATGATGTGGTCTGGATGTTCGGTTTTCATCTATGTGAATATAAATCTGTCCTCAGATTGACACCTAAACGCTCTGAAATATTTGTATTGGATCTTCTGACGTGAATACCAAGCAGTGCAGCATGCCGTTTCCAAACTTCTGGAGGAGTATTTTGCGTCATGATACAACTTTCCCCACAGTATCCAAATGACTCTAGTTAACTGCACAGCAAACAAAACCTGAAATAAATAAAGAAAATGCACAAAATTAATAAGGAAACTAAACCATGAAGCTTAATAAACCATTAAATAAAAGAAACCGAACCGTCGAGGTTGATATACCATTAAACAAGGAAACCTAACCATGGAAGTTGATATACCATTAAACAAAGAAGCTAAACCATGAAGCTTTCAAATTTGTTTACGAATTCAAAATACTGTAGGAACCAATGGAATGAGTCTCCATGGCATAGTGGCTAGCGTCCTGAGCAGTGACATTGCAGTAAGCGAGTTCGAATTCCGTTTGTGCTTTTACATTCGCTTTGTGCTTTTACATTTGCTTTTACATTCCGTTTGTGCTTTTACATTCGCTTTTACCCTTGATAAAGTGATGAAACGCCTTATTATTAAATAGCACCACTACTGTTCTTCTAAGAGGAGGGCTTTGGCATTAAAATAACCCACGAAGGTTGATATGCCATTAAACAAAAAAAAACAAAACAAAGCTGAACCTGTAATTATATGGCAAATTTTGAAAGAATTTTGCGTGAATGTTAGATTTGACAGAAAGCCATTTTATTTTAGGGGAATCTACGCACACATGCGTGGCTGTCACAAAAATGCTTTCGCCTTTTGACATTCCTCTTTAAAGGCAAGAGCAGTACCTGTGGTGAAATGGCTAAAATGCTGGACTTTGGCCTCGAGATAAGCGTGTTCGAACTTCATTCATGCTGTTACGATTACTTCCGGACAACTACCCTTGGGAAAAGTGTGAACTCCTTTCTACCTCAAGCTGTAGGCTAAACAGTATCACTGCTATTCTTCTACAAGGACGGCTTTGGCATTAAATAACCCAGGATGGTTAATAAGTCATTAAACAAAGAAACCAAACTAAACCTTCAAGGGCATTTCAGGTACCAAGCAATAAACTCGGCCCTGCCAAGCAGGTACTGCCCGGTGATGGAGGAAGCCCACTAGAAGCAGGTAATCAATTTTAACCTACCCGATGCGAAAACTAGGTAAGCCCTCTAATGCCAGGAAAGTTGTGGAAATATGAATGATAATGAACCAAAGCGTTTGTTTATTTGTTTGTTTGGTTGTTTGGTTTTCTTTTTTGCTTTAATTTTTTTTTTCTAGAATCTTCTTTTCTTTGATTGCATTTGTATTTCTATTAAGGTTGGTTTGGTTTGGTTTGGTACTCTCCACAAAAGATGAGCAGTTCCACAGAGTGCAATTTTTGTATTTCATATTGGCTGGGACTGTCAAAGTATCTTGTTAATGAGTCTATCTGTTTCTTTCATGGTCATACCCAGGGCTCCCACTATTACCGTCATGGTGGTAGTTTGGAGGTGCCACATTTTCTCTATTTCTATTTCCAGGTTTTTGCGTTTACTTATTTTATCATATTTTTGACTGATATGGTATTATCTGCTGACAGTGACATATCAATTAGAAGACATGTTTTTTATAGTCCTTAAACATTACATCTGGTCTATTGCTCTTTATTTTTCTGTGAGTTTGAATTGCAAAGTCCCACAGAAGAGTACCTCCTTTTACTTCTGTTATTGGTTCTGGTTGGTATTCATACCATTTATCACAATCCAATATTCCATATCATTTTCATATTATTATTAGTAGTAGTAATAGTAGTACTAGTTGTAGTAGGAGTCTTAGTCTCAGTATTATTATCAAAGAAAATAGTATTTGAAACTATAACAACTCAAACGCGGGAAATCACTGCGTTTTAATGGAGTCTTCTTGGTGGATTTCCCCTGCATAACTGCAAAAGGATGAAATTATTCACCTTTCATATCAATCAAACTATTTCTACCGTTCCCCAAGGATTACAACATCTGGAATTGGTTATGCTCATTCATTCTCACTTTTAACGCAAACATGACACTAGTAACACGATGCCGCCATTTTGTAAGACGCCAAAACAAATCGGGTCTCATTAGTAGAGGGCGCTGTATTCGCTTCTCCTTTGACATTTTCGGCGGGGGAGAAGGGGTATTGATAGAGGGAGGTAGGCAGGCGAGGAAACAAACCGTGGGCCTTGAGAAACGTATTGTTTTTAACGCCTTTCTAGTTACAAGCGAAATACATATTTATTGTATAATTTATTGAGCTGTATTATATTTAATCTGATAAACAGTTCGTTTTTGCAGGAAGCAGTGGGGGATCATTTCGGTGCGAATATTATGATTCTGAGTTCGAGCTTCTAAACGAGCACTTAAAGATTTCTCATAACTGTTCTTAAAAACAGTATGGCAAAAGAATACAATTATATGAGGGTCGGCTGAAAAGTTCATAGGCTGACCAAGAAATTCTCATCATAAGTGAAGTTGGCGACAGTAGTCGAGGGCGACCTGAAACCTTCATTTTCAATAGCTCATACACGAAAGTGTAGGAGAGAGCGCCAGTTCTTTCCCTGGATTGCTCCACTTTACCCTTGATCCATGCCTTATAATGCTGAGTGTTAACGATGGATTAAGTACCATTTTTTTTAATCTTTGGTATGACTCGACAAGGGACTAAAGACAGATCTCTCGGTCCATTAACGAACACTCTCATAGAATATGACAAAATGAGGTTTATTTTTCAACAATGTTCCCCTGCGGTCTACACACTTCATCCATCAGTGTTGCAATGCTTAGATCTCTTTCGTATAAAAAAACACATCAACAGCAGATATGATATCATCATATAAACTTTTCAGCATGTTGATATTTGGGTAATTTCATTCAAAAATAATATACAACGTTCTTGTCTTCAAACAGGGCGCGGTAAAACTTGAAGTGAATATGGCTCGTGTTACTATAACAACTGAATTTCATATTACTTCCTGATTGTTAATACATTGCAAAAAAGCTTCATAAACGGTTTTAAAATTGTCAAAATTTGGATCAGAGACTAACACTCATATTAAAATTAATATAAACATTAACATGGATATTAACATTAATGATCATAAAATCAATATAATATAATATCAATATAATATCAATATTATAATATCGTATTTATATAATATATTATATTTGTGTAACATTAATATGAATAGGAATATTAGTACACATATAAAACCAGGAAAATCTCATTTCAGAATTTTTTTGGCTTCGGTTTGGTGTCATTTTTAATAATGCGTCCAAATTTTGTCATTTGAAGTAGTTAAAATTATCTTTCAAGTTATGATTTTTATGTATTTTATATTATTTAAATCTTATATTTTTTACTTATATTATTTTACCTTAATCAATTTACAAAAATATATCTAATTTTTTAAACTAAATATCGATTTCAAAATTAGTTATCTAAATAAAGAAAGCATTTTCTTTTTAATACTTACAGTAACTGTCTGTTAGGTGGAAAATAGCATTTTCTAGTTGAAAACTTGCTCTTGTCAAAATAGTTATTTTCCTCCTGATATAAGTTATAATTTCCGAGGAAATAAAAGGTTTTACTTGCTGAGCCTCTTTCATATATATATATATATATATATATATATATGGAGAAAAATTGATGAACAAAGTAATCCAAAAAATTATGAATTTATTAGAGGGGAAGTCGATGTTAAAACGTTTCGATTTTTATTAACCTTCGTCAGGACTTTAAAATGGTGAAGTTTGTTTTTTTTTCATCATTTTTAAGTCCTGACGAAGGTTCATTAAAACCGAAACGTTTTATCGTCAACTTTACTTCTATTAAATTAATCATTTTTTTCGATTACTTTGTTTTTCAATTTTTCTCCATCCTATCGGATACCTTTCCATTATTTACTTCCGTATATATATATATATATATATATATATATATATATATATATATATATATCCGTGACTGTCTTATTACAACTAATTGTATGTACAGGCTGGCTGAAAAATCCCCATTTTCAAATACTTTTAATTTATTTCTTGTAAAAATTAGAGTTAAAAATATATTATAAGAAAAATAGGGAGTTTATGCTATTCAGAGCTGTTTCAAGTCCACCAACACTGATGAGTATAATTATTCGAGTTTTTTAATTTTGTAATAATTCATTTTCTTTTAATTTTTATTTTTTTAGTTCTCTAATTTGATCTCTCTCTCTCTCTCTCTCTCTCTCTCTCTCTCTCTCTCTCTCTCTTTCTCTCTCTCAGTTTCTACTCTTTCAATTCCCACTGTCTGGCCTGGTAGAACAGCAACTTCCACAATCACATAGATCTACTCTTTGTTTACGACGACTGGCACTGGTCTTTTATTATTTATATTTCATGCACTTGTATGTTCACACCAGATGCCTGGTGTTTATCATCGGAGATTAAGTAACAGCAAGTCTCCTCAAATTTGAGGTCTGGACTATTTCAGTCCTTCTTTGAATCTCATACAATATTGATTCTAATGTTTTTGGCATGGTTCCAAGTGCAAAAATTTTCATGGGAACGACTGTAAACTTCAAATTCCACAGTTTCAATTCTCGGAGAAGGTCCTGGTATGTTTACAACGTTTTTCTCTTTTTTCATTTTTTTTTTGTTGCCTTCACCCTGTGCTCCTTACGTGTTATTATTATTATTATCATTATTATTATCATTATTATTATTATTATTATTCCTTGAGAGTTTTTCACATCGGTGTTAGCTGATGGTCTTTTAATGGAGTTTGAGCGTATTATTATTATTATTATTTCACTCCTCATGAATTTTTCACACCAGCGTTACCTAGTGGCCTTTCTCAGGAAAATGAATGACAGCAACTCTTCTCATGTCTCCAGGACTGTTCTCAGTATTCAGGTCGATCACAGTAATGCTGCAATTTGACTTGTTCCGATTCGTCCTCTGATTTCCTACTCTTTCAGTCTCCTTTCCAAGCATTTGGGGACCGTTCCAAGTGCACCAATTACAATTGATATAACATTCATCCTCATATTCACCCTAACGTTCTCCGGCAAAGTCAAAGTATTTGGGGTTTTTTTGTTTTGGTGGGGGTCGCCTTCTTTTATTTTGGCTTAGTGATCTACCGGAATCGCAAAATCTACAAAATGGCAACTTCTCTCTTTTTGTTGCTTTAGTTGTTGTTATTTATTAGCCCTTGCAAGTCAGTTATTAATGGACGGGAATTTTTTCGACCAGAATATATATATGCTATCATGGCGGGGCATTTTCTAATTTGGTACTTTTGGGGTGTTGCTCTGAACGATTCCATATCATTGACTGCCTCAGGTCCTTCTTCGAGTTTTGTAATTTTTTTTCCATGTTTTCTTTTTATCTATTCGGCCTTTTTGCCATGTTCTTTCTGTTCCCATATCTTACTCCAAAATTGTTTTGCTTCCTTTGCATCTGGTTGTTGGTTGGTTATCATGCATTCTCCTCCTACTTGTAAATAGAATTTTCTTTCATCATTTTGGAACATCCTGTTTTGTTTATATTATTTGACCCAGTTTCGGTATCTTTTAATTCTCCTTTCTCTCGCCAATATCTTTTGATTTATCTCTTTTAGTTGTATTGTCAGACTTGCCGACTGTTTTGTTTTGGTCTTTTCATCCCAACATATCCTTGAATGATTTTCCTTCCTTAGCACTTCCGCTTATTGGCGTAGTTTCTTTGCCTGTTTTTCAAGTCTAATTTCCCATCCAGGTTTTTATTCTTGTTCGGGTACCTACTAGGAATACTGATTTCATCACAAACTATTTCACTCCCGCATAAATATGCTCGTTTAGTTCAGTGATGTTGCCTGTTGGCATATTTAGTTTGGTTTGGTTTCTTTGTTTAATGGCATATCAACCTTTGTAGGTTATTTAAAGCCAAAGCTATTCTCCTAGAAGAACAGTATTGCTACTATCTAACCCATAGCTGGGAGGATAAGAGGGTTCATACCTTTCCCAAGGGTATTTACACGAACTCGCGTACTACGATTCTGCAGTCCATCGCTTTAACCACGAGGACACCCTCCTTGGCATATTTGTTTATCATTTGTTGACCTTTTTGATTTCTACCTTAACTTTTTTTCCTGGCCTGGCTCCTAGGTGATGTTGATGTAGTTTTCTATTCAATCATGATTTTCCTTATAAACTCAACATTTATTTTGTTTTCTCGGGTTTGAATATTTTGCGTTTCAGTTTGGTTAAGGAGCTCTTGCTTTTCAGTATTTAGCGTTTCGATTCGAGTATGGGGATCTTGTTGATATCTTCCCAATTTACTTATCCATGTATTTCCTACTGTCTCAAAGTCAGAAAAACTCCTTTCTTTTATATCATTGTAACTTGGTCTGCAAGTCTTTGGCGTGTTATATTAAATCTTGCGGATTCAGCCCAAATTTCAATCATTCTTTTTCAAAACATCCTTTTTGTAGGATTGCTCTTAAAATAACAACGAAGTACATTACTGTTGTCTTCTCTTGTTCATTTTTTTTTTTTTTTTGTCTCTTAGTTGAATAATTGCTTTGATCGTTGTTTGTGTATCTGAAATCATAATAACCACCATTTACAGGATGGCGAAAAGTCCCCATGTGAACTAACAAACGAACACCTGCCGACCATGATACTCAAATCTTTAATCTGAACCCTACCTTGATTTAGATTAGTCATTTTTCATGGGTAGTATAACATGGCACTCCCGGATCCAGGGGTTGATTATTATTTGTGCTCCTATCAAAAACGTGACCTGGTCCTCTTACAAGAAAGACGACACAAAAGCGAACCATAAAAAATTAAAACACTCCGTTTTTAAATTTATTAAGTTTTAACTTGGTAAAAGCCCAACAGTCATTTTCTTTTTATAAACCTGTTGGATTTGAATCTTCATTCGTTACTTAAGTTGCTATTTTGTGCTTGGATTGGTTTATAACTGATACATCAGTTTAGTTTTTTAAACCCGAGACATTTTGTGATTTTCTATAATGTCCGATCTTTGTTCACGTTTGACTTATATTCCAAACGAATTTAACCATCCCTATCGTCGCTTTTTGGTAAGCAACCTTTAGGCAAAAATTTCTTGCCACCTGACTTGGGAAGGAGAAAAAAGAAGTGCAACTTTTAAAATTTTGTTTGCTCTTCATTTTCTTTATCTACTTATCCAATTTCCCGCCTTAGAGCACGAAGGGGCTTATATAAAAAGTTATTATGTAAAGTTGGCGATCTGAGTCGAGGGTGACCCGAAGGCTCCCTTTTCAATAACTACTACACCCAGGTGTAAGGGAGGGCGCGACTCCATTACCTGGATTGCTCCACTTTACCCTTGATCCGTACCTTATAATGCTGAAAGCTAAGAAAGGCGACATCAAGTACCATTTTTGATTCTTTGGTATGACTCTACCTGGGATTGAACCCCGATCTCCCGGACCACTGGCGGACACTCAACTCATTTCGATAGCACGACAGATTTTTTGAAATATTTAGAAACAAGCAAAAATTCCAGTATATCAGTGAAGATAACACTTGCGAGTTTCTTATCCGTTGTGACTGAGTGACAGCAAGTCTCCTCAGATCTTCGGGACACTTAACAATGCTGTGGTTGAAGTGTAACGTACCCATGATACGGATATGTGAAACGTACATAGAATGTTCATAATATACATAGAATATAGGAATCCCGAAACACGAAAAACACTTACGACTTCTTAGATCAAGTACGAAACTTTTTATTACCTTTAAGTTTAAAGGTTTTTCGACATAAGGAGAGAGATACACCTGACTTTTCCATCTGCCCCAAACCACGTGTGCACCCGACACAAGGCCACGGCGAGCAAGCGAAAGTCAACTGTCTTCTTCCGAGGCAGGACTCAACTCAACTGACTTTTTTCCAAATCCCCCAAATCCTCCGCGCGCGCTTCCGGTGCATAACGTCATTCACGTCCCCCTATCTGGGATTTCTATTGTGACATCTCTGAACGACACATCCACTCCGCGCGCGCGTGAACACCTGTGTCCACGTTTGCACCTAACTAACCCATGCGCTAAGCGAAAGGTTCTCAGCCTAACTAAACCCAAAGGCAAGATATATGAAACGAAATCCCTCCGCCATTATATTACAGAAGTGGTCTTGTACTCTTTATGTACCAGTTTGAGATTAACTGTTTGTGATTAACCATTTGCGATTAACAGTTTCTGATCTCTTTCTGTACATAACCCACTCTTGTTATTCTGTTGAGTAATATTGACTTTCGCTTGGAAATAATTGGTCCTTATGGCATTATTTTCTGCTGCCATTAAAAGATATTCATTTTCTCTCTTCAGGTTACCCTTTCATAGCCAAGTCCGTGTCTTCTTATGTGTAATGTCGCTAGTTTGTCGCTTGAAGTATCCGTACTGTGGTTTTCCTCCCATTTTTGTTTTCTAGATATTGTTGTTTTTCTGTATGTCCTTACATGCATAAATGGAGAAACAATATGAGAATTATCAATTATTTTCTCATTATTTTCCTCGGCGCTTCTTATGCAAACATTGATAGTAAAAAGAGTGAGGAGAAAAAGCATGTAACAAGAGAGATAATTATGTTTTAACAAGTATAAATCTAAACTTACGTTGTTCATGCTGAAGTGAAGAGAATTCGTTAAGCAGTTAATGAATGAACAGTTAATGTCCAATGAGCAACAACGTAGCCAGGAGAATTAAATGAAAATGAATACACGACTTGAGCGTTAATTTAATTTATAAACAATCACCTAAGTTAGCCGCGCCTTATTACTGGCTGCTTTAATTAGTTTTACTTTGCTTCCTTAGGGTCTTCCTTGAGTCCTCAAATTTTTAATCGACGCAATCCTCAATGCTAGTGAGTTATTTTCCTCTTCCTTTTCTTGACACATAGAGGTTGTCTATGCCATCTCTTGAGTGTAAGTCCTTGTGCACATCTTCATCTATTTCCTTGTCATTTGATTGATTTGTCTGAATTCCTCACTTGTCCATTTTAAGAATGGTCCTGAGTATCTTAGAAAGAGGACTGGAGTGGTGTTTAATATTATTATTATTATTATTCTTATCATTTCAGTCGTTTTTCACAACACTTTTAACTAGTGGTATTTCACAGGAGTTTGCGTGACAGCAAATCTCCTCAGAATTCTTGGGCTCATCTGAGAATTCTAGCCAATCTTAACAATGCTGTGGTCTGTTTGGTTTCGATTCTTCCTCTGATGTCCAATTTTCTTTTTTTATGTCTTTGGGGATCGTTGCAAGCATGCCAACAACAATTTGTATAACCTTCATCTTCATATTCCGTAGCTTTTTCATCCAAGAATTTGACAATCTTTTCACTTTGTGGTTCACTAGAACAACAAAATCCATTAGATGACAATATTTTTGTTAATTAACTCTTGGTCTGGCTTTTTGGTTAGAAATCGGTGATCCACGTGTAACTAAAAATTTTATTGGACTCATTTTCTAGGACGAATTCTAGTTTGTGCATATATAATTTCTTCTTGTAAGATACTTGGGACCATTCTTAAAATAGACAAAAGAGGAACCCAGACAGATGTACCAAAGTACAAAGAAATTGATGACGATACATGAGGTCTTACACTCAAGAGATGACATAGACCGTACGATGAAAATTTTTTCTTGCACAATTTCCTGTTGATCAGCTTTCCCACCCAGTCATGCCTAGTCTTGTGCTCCTTTTGTGCTAGTTTGCTGCATTGACTTATTATGTGATTCAAAGTTTCTTTTTTGTTTCCACATAAACTATACTTGCTATTCAATTTTCGATTTGATATAATTGGTATTTATGGTATTATTTTGAGCAACTATTAAAAGAGAATTACTTTCTCTTTTCAGGTTTCCTTTCTTAGCCATGGCCAAGTATTCTCATGTGCAATCTCCCAGTTTCTCGCTTGAAGTATCCGTACAATTGTTTTTCTTCCCGTTTTTTGTTTTTGTTTTCTAGATTTTATTGTTTTACCTAATGTCCTTATATTGACATTGGCTGCTGGAATTTGTCTTTCTTTGCTCTTTTTATGCATTCTTCGAGTCTTTGTATTGGGGCATCTACACAATCCTGAATGCTAAAAGTCCTCCTCCGCCTCCATCCTTTCTTGAAACAAATAATCAATGTCATCTCTCAGGTGTAAGGCCTCATGCATCATCATCAATTTCTTTCTTCTTCAATACATCTCTCTGGGTTCATCCCTTGTCTATTTTAAGAATAGTCCCAAGTATCTTACAAAACGAACTGCCCAGGTGTTTATTACTTTAATGAGATTTTTGCCGCCGAACTTGGCTTCCAGAAGTTTTCTTGTTCGTCTCAGGTACCTTTTTTTACTTTTTCTTTCATCTCTATTTGATTGATGGTGTCCGCTTCCAGTATTATCAAGTACTTGTAATTTTCATTTTCTCCAATTGGTCTAATTCTTTCATGATTTAGCATTTTTACCCCTTTCGTTATTTGTTTTTTTCTCTTTATATTAAGAGCATTACACTTGTGTTGTTTGAATTGTTTCTGGTGGCTGTGATCAGTCTTCTTCCACGCTTTTTTGTGTTGTCCTCTAGTCGTTGTATCGATGCATCGACGCTATTTTGAATGCTGGCTTATCCTCTTCCTCCTTCTTTTCTTGACACATACAGTCTACATCATTTCTGGGACGAAATAATAATTATTATCATTATTTCTTTTCGCTTAAAGACTGACTCCAGTGGACTTTAAGCTCGATGTAAATCACATCCTATTTATAGAATGTGTCATTGATTCTAAACTTAAGTCTAAGGCTATTGTTTGGTGCTCGTTCTTGAATCTCGCATGCCATTTCGTATCTGATGAGTAGGACCCCCTGAGTAACTATTCCACAGAAAAGGCAATAAAATGGGTGGGTGGATACTCAGAGTTCAAAGAATAAAGAATTAGAAAAACTTGAAAGACATTAAAACAGATCCCTTAAATTCCCTTCGCCAAGAAAAGGCCAGTCAGCACGTTCGACCCCTGACAAGATGGAATCCTATACAATGATAGCAGACCTACCACGAATACATCTCAACGTCGGTTCCTGGGGCTTTTTTTTCTCTTCTAATTCCTTCATGAACGAAAAAAATCAGGCAGTAGTTCGCTTAGTGCGAAATGCCATCTTGTAAATACAAATATATTCCAAAGGCTGGGGTGACTGCCGACAAAAAAATTCCTTTAGGTGACAATAAAAATTGCTTTGGAGTGGTATAGAGCTATTATTTTAGATATGAGGTATGCATTTTCTTTTTTAATGCTAAAAGACATCACTTAGTTTATCTCGGTAGCAAATGCGTGAAATAATTGCTAATATGACTTATATTGTACGTGTTGGCGTAAAAGTCTACCCCTAAATTTCTTAGATGTTAATTTTGATTCAGGCCTTTATTCGTCAGATAAATCGACCACCACCGCCACCACTACCACCATGAACGATGAATAAAATAAGAGAGAACAATCTGACTCTTTTAGAAATTGTATATGTTAACTGACAGACACTAAAAAAAAATAGAGACAGAGAATTCAAGGCTGAAACAACCTAACCCTAACACTTTAATATTTCGGTGCTTCACGTGGTAAACAAGGTAGCTAAGCTTGAAGATCATTGTTTGTGAATCTAATTCTCACTAAATGACTCATAATTCTGTACCAAACTAAGGTAACCTTTGTAAATGACAGCTGACCAGACCCACGTGTTTGGTGCGCCGCTCCAATTGTTGGGTCACACTTCGGCCGGCCGTGTTGTCAGCGGCATGGATCCCTCTGGCCTCAGAGGGGCATCCACCCAGGCTTTAACCCTCTTCGGAAGGCTTAAGTTATTTGCCTGGCGCCTGAGGCGCCCCTCTTTAGGGGAATGCTGACGGGGCCTGAGGTATTTTCAAAAATGCCGGGCACGTGTTGGCTCCGACCCTGCACCCGGACCCACTTTTAAAAAAAGCTTGTGCCGCACTTGCCCGTTCGGTGAGGCGCGCAAAAAATACTGCAAACGTGTTACTATTTCAATATTCTTATAGGTTTATATATAATTCACAAGCTCTACACGGACACTGGATGCCGTCTAGAGGACTTACCAAGGGCTATGACCTATATGGATGGATAGCTAGAAAGTTAACGGTATCTGTGTTGTCGGCACGCCTTAATGAATATGATGATGTTATGGAGGAGGAGGAGGATATGCAAATATATTGGAGGCGTGAACCGGTTGTCTTTGTAAAAAATGGACTCGACCAGCTGAGTTCGAATCGTAGTCGAAACGGATGGCATTTTGCATAGCGCTAATACCCTTGAGAAAGTCATTTAAATAGAAGGTAAGAATGGACTCTTTAACCTTGATATGGCAACCAATCCAGGAAATGAAACACTCTCAATTCAGACCAGCTTTACTCTGTTTAAAAATTGACCTTGGGTCATGTCCTGCTCGTGAAGAAGAAAATACATATATAAGAATCATTTTAAAGTCCTTTGGAGATGCAGCCTTTGTGACAACTGTTCATGTTTAGAATTAATTTTTATTTATTGCAGACTTTTTTTCTCATCTTGGTAGTTTTTGTGTTGTAATTACTGGGGATACGGTTACAAGACTCAGCATTCCTATCCGAGGTCGCGGTAAATCACCTGAAGAAGGCCAGAGGTGAAATTTGGCCGAAACGTAGTGAAAGAAGAAACAACACAAAAACTACCAAGATGAGAAAAAAAGTCCTCAATAAATAAAAATTAATTCTCAGATTAAGAAGCCTCATCTCAAAATGATTCCAATTAAAGACATGTTCATGTTTACCACGACATTTAAAAATACCTATTTATACTAGGAAAGGCTACCCGGCATTGCCAATGAGGGAAAGGGAATGACGTCATTTATATTAGTATAGTTAGAAATGTGTCCTATATAATGCATTTCTTCTAAATTTATCTATTTATTTATTCATTTAATTTATTCCTTTATTTTTATTTAGAAGTGAATCAAAGTAAAGTCAAGTTTTGTCGCGTAAAAGATCAAATATGAATAATGGTAATATTAATAATTGTCATTATTTTATAACCATTTTGTTTGCTGTAAAAATTAATATTTATAAATAGAAAAACAAGATAACGTTATTTAAATCTTTCTATCCTTTGTCACCATTTTAGCAACACAACGTTATTGTTTAAAAATCTTGAAAAAATATATTTCTTAACGAAACAGAAATGTTTTTCAGGTTGGTACGTTGATTAGTTGGTTGATTAGTTGGTTGATTTTTGGATATCAACCCTTCTGGGTTATTTAATGCCAAATCCTGTTTTTATATATATGATTTGTATGTGAATAGTTTGTTGGTAACTCAATTTTTAAATGAATCGTTAGAGCCCATTTGTTTGCACACAGTTGAAAAGTTTCAAGTATTTCTATCTAACAGTAATAATTATATTTATCAAGCATTCTTAAGTAATATGAAATATTTTCACACAGTTTTATGGTTTCAAATAACTAATAACAATCCTTAGTAAATGATTGAACAATTCTATTTGACCCATAGATGGAATCCTAACAGGTACCACCAATCAAGATCAGAGTGAATCTGAGAGTAATGGAAATGATGGGGTACTCCACATTCTCCAAGGCTCCCTGAGACTCATTATCAGATGCAGTTTAGTGTCACAATCAGGACACTCATTATGGGATCTTACCCCTCTGCAGAAGTGCAGTTGGGGTATTCCACAGCCCCAGCAGACAAGGTAGAAGTTTTAAGAGAAGAATAATAAGTTCACGAGAAAAAGTAAAAAATATAATTGAGAAATCTAGTAACCATTACAATTTGTAACAATTTGGTATAAAATTTTAATTCATAACAAAATAATGATTACCATTTGTAACAATTTATTTTTAAAATTTTCTTCGTGACAAAGATTATCTGACAATTGCCAAATAAGTAGAAGGTATTTTTTGACATTTGTCTGTTAGTTTGATTATACCTTCAAAACAAGTCTTAATTTCTTATCTAATAATGAAGTGTATTTCATCTTGTAAGTGATTAAAAACCAGTCTAACTTTGATATTGTCTATTAAAAATGTCCCCATGACAATCGAAAATATGTATAATGAATTATGGTATATGGCTCATCATAAAAGGTGAAATATTTTATACAATAAAAACAGACTTCATAAAATCATATAAGATGTATAATTAGTAAATCTCTTACCTTTTATCATTTAGCTTATTCGGACTCTTATCTTCATCTTTATTGTTATATTTACAACGTTTATGCCAATGCGTCCATCAGCCTTCTTCAAGTGTTTCTTGCCAAACTTGGGAACCTACAAGAAACTTCGAACCGAACCCGTCATTTATATAAAAAAAAATTAGGTTTATAAGTCCCAAAAATTCAATGTGAATTGTTCAGCAGGACACATGGCGTAACGGATATTGACGTATGGTTTTAATGAACTAAGTGAAATCATCTAGTGGTTACAGGTAAAAAAAAGTAATAAGGAATTCTTACTATAGCTTCACACTTATACCTGCTTCTGGTTAACGGAATTAGAAAAGTCTACACCCTACCCCATCCCATGGATTAAATGAAAGGTTCGATCAGAAATTTTGTGTAGGCTCGCAATTTTGATATGAGAAACCTGAAGTGAATAAAACATTGAAGACAATAGACCGAATACTCAAAAAGATAAAAATTACCAAGCTTCATCTCAAAAATTTAGACAAACTCTTTCCTGTTATGTAGATTTATCTAGCGGAGAAAAACTTACCGTTTATAATCGTAAAGTGCAAGATTTTATAAGATCGATACTGTTTAAAAAAAAGGTGGGGTTATTTTTTCATTTATCTTTTAGTCTCGCAATGTCTGCAATCCAAATCTTGACCTCTTTCCCGGTGTAAACGGGTGCTTTATTTAGTTCCTTAGAATGATTTATTAAGTTTGGCATAGATGTTGCAAAAGCCTTAAGAATAGGGTGCTCAATGAGACTCAAAGTTACTAACAATGGTCTGTGAATATAGCTTTCTAATTATTACACAACGTTAGATGGCCAATAAACCGAAACAAAGATATTAGCGAAACACAACCTTGTCCAGGGATATTTTTTGGAATGGGGGTTACGAATGACTTTTAAACAGATCTATTTGATCTATAGATGATTTCCAAACAGATACTACCATTCCAGGTCTGAGAGGGCCTGGAAGAAATGGTGATGGATGGATACACCAGTCCTCCATCAGATGCATTTTAGTGTAATAGGACACCATACTTTGACGGGGTTGGGAAAATCTTATCTCTCTGCAGGGAATATGGTAAACGTATTCTATGCCCCATTATTTAGTAAACTTTGCTTAGTTGTGGCACAAGGCCAGATTGTGGGGCACCCAGTAAGACTCGAAGTCACTATTAATGTTTTGCTAGGAGGTGCCCATGGTGTAATGGCTATCGTAGTAGGAATTGGACACGGCGACACGAGTTCAAATCCTAGACGAGACTGATAGCATTTCACATAGCACTAATACCCTTGGGGAAAGGTATGAATCCAATAATTCTCCCTCCAGCTATGGGTAAATAGTAGGGCAAACTAGGTTCTTCAGCCTTGGTGAGGCAATTAGTCAAGAAGGAAAACTCTGAATTCAAACCTGTTAAACTCCGTTTAAAAATTGACCTTGTGTCATATCCTGCCCGAGCGGAGGGGTTGGTAAATATAGGATTAATGTTTTGCTAGTCTAGCTTGCTAATCATTATATCCCGCGAGTTATGGTTTCGCTAATATCTTTGTTTCGGTTTATTGGCCATCTAACGTTGTGTAATAATTAGAAAGCTATATTTACAGACCATTGTTAGTAACTTTGAGTCTCATTGGGTGCCCTATTCTTAAGGCTTTTGCAACATCTATGCCAAACTTAATAAATCATTCTAAGTTTTTTCGAAAAGTTTTTATTTTTATTTTCTACACAAATTTGTTGATCTCATTATTAACATTCGTATCATATTGCTAGCTTATACCATAATTCATTATACAAATTTCAACCTTCCTTTTCTTATAATTCTATTCTCCTTCTTCTCCAAATCAAGTTCCTTTTTTTTTTTTTACTTATGGTTAATATTTCTTTATACCAACTCCTGGACAGGGAATGATATGGAGAATCCCTGTGACCAAGTGGTTAACGTGCAAGGCTGTGACAACGTAGTAAACGAGTTCGAATTCCAGACGCACAATTGCAATTACTTTCGGTCTAATACTTTTGGGGAAAATACAAACTCTCTTATCTCTTCAATCATAGGTTAGTGTTGCATATTAACCTTTGACCGAGCCGTCAATCCGAGATTCTCTGAACGGAATGCACCTGAGTAAATAAGGTAGGTAGGTCCGGCTTGTTTTCGGTGTGTTCGGACACCGGAAAACAGTCGGCCTCCATTTTCGTAGATGTGGGGATGGAAGGGCAACCAAACGGGGAATTTTTCCTTGTTTTTCGTATTGTACATAGTTCGGGGTTTTTCTCCCATTCCCAGCATACAAATTCATTGTAAAAATATCACAAAATTATCACAAAAATATCACAAAATTGTAAATAAAATCATATATCACTTTCGTGGTTTTTAAGTAGGTCTTTCTTCATAGAGTAAATGTGGTATTTTGGTGGTAGCAGCGCGCATGGCGATGGATGAATGGTTATATATTGTATTGTTGAATAGGTCGGCGAATGTGGCTAGCTAGGTTCCCCTTAGAAATTTTAGTTTAAAGCAAAGACCGCTCCTTCCCCTCCCCCAAAACTCCAAGGCCTTGTGCCTTCATTATATTAATTATAATGAAATAAAGGGAGACAACTTCTCGTTCCTTACGAGACATTTGACAGACGGACTGCAAGCCGAGCTTGGATAGTACTTCCTTTGTATGACTTCCTTTTTCTGCTAAAACAATAATGTTTACCTATCACCCTTTGTTTGAGTTGTTCTTCCACCGGTTTTATCTGAAGACCACAACAAGTTCATATGTCATTTAAACAAAGAAACCAAACTAAACAGGATGATAATGCATGCACATTCAAGTTTTTACATATTATTTTCAGGGTTCCTAATTTTCTTGATACGTAAGCAATAACTTGAAAGGGTATATTTTGGGTATTTCTAATAATAGTGATAAAATCACGTGTCTGTAAATATATGAAACCGTTTCGAAAAGGTAGGTTTTTCGACAATCGTCTTTAACATTTTTTTTCTAAGGATCTGATTGGATAATCACCAAGAGGCACAAATAAACACGTCTAAGAGAACAGACATTCTGCCTTCTGGTCGACTATTCAAACTTTGAGCAACCTTACCACTTCATACTGAAACTTCTCGTTAAAATGTCACGTTTGACAAATCGAAGCCTTGCAACTGATGTATTGATGATGAGATCTCCTCATTTTTTGTGTCCAAGGATTCATATTTCACAATCTCGCTCCAGATGATCCGTTTTCTTCTGGCAACACCTCCTCATATGACTAAAAGGAGTAAAATCAACGTCAATTCCCGACGATTGAAAGAGTCCCAAAACGGAAATGACAACAGGGTAATTTTCTATTCCTTATCTCGTGGACGCAGACGACATCACACGTTAAAAAAACTTGGTACAATATCTCTCTTCAGTAGAAGCGTGTGAAAATATGATTTGTTGGCTTCGAGTAAATGATTGAGTGATTGATTTTAATGGCATCTCAATTCGTTAGGGATTATTCTATGCCAAGGTTAGGAAAATGCACTCATTGTACATTTATATTCATATTTTTGATTGTTTCTTTAGATGGTTGGTTGATGTTTATGGCATATCAACACTTGTGGGTTATTTAATGCCAAACCCTGTTTTTACATGTATCATTTGTAAGCGAATAGTTTGTTGGGGACACTTTTCAACGAGGTAGAGCTCATTTGTTTGCACAGATACATGGTTTCAAGTATCCTTATTTAACATTAGTAATTCTGGTTGGCTGGTTGGATGAGTTTTGTGGCATATCGACCCCTGTAGGTAATTTAATTCCAAATCCTGTTATATATGTGTATGTGTGTCTGTGTGTGTCTGTGTGTTCAAGGACTGCTATTTATCTATATACATTTATATAACTGCAAACACGAGTGAGGTCAAGTCTCTTCGATTACCCCATTAACAAGGTCCTGTGCCATACATGTTCTCTGACGAAAGCAACAAGCTGGAAACATACACCTACATAAGAACGAAATAAATAAATAAATTCAAAAAACCTATTTTGAAATATATATATATATATATATATGTGTGTGTGTGTGTGTGTGTGTGCTTCAAGCATTGCTAATAATTTGATATGAATCATTTGTTTACACACAATAAAATGGTGTCAAATACAGAAATGATTAAATATTATTGTTTGACCCATTGATGAAACTCTCACTGATATTACCACTCCGGGTGAGAATGGACCAGGAAGTAATGGCAGTGAATAAATCAACATAAAACCACGTAAGAATAAGCCAAATAGATCGGTTTATAAATCATTTGTATTCGATAGGACCGTATGCAAAAAAGAAAACACTAAAAATACAACTACACAAAATTGTAAATATGAACGTATGAGGTGCATACATTAAGATTCCAGATTTTTTCGTATGGGCACTTTTATTGATAGTACACACATGAAACTCTAGTCCCCTTCCAAGTAATCTCCTCCGGCAGCAATGCACTTGTTGGACCTTTCCAACAACTTCTGGAAGGCCCCATGAAAGTCCTCTTGTGTGAGCGTGTCAATGACCTTCGTCACAGCCTCTTTCATCTCCTCAATTGTCTCATAACGACAGCCTCTGAGCTTAAGGAATAACTAAAAATCACACGGAGCAAGATCTGGACTATAGGGACGGTGAGGAACTGTCTTGATGCCCATCTTGGTCAAATAGTCTGTGACAAAGATAGAGTTGTGGACTGGTGCATTGTCCTCGTGGAAATGTCACTGACCCGATTTGAAGAGTGCTGGCCTCTTCCGACCGAATCTCTTGCAGAACTCCCTTAAAAGCTCAACATAGTAACCCTAACCCTAACCCTTTGGCCAATCAACTCTGGTGTATTGACTTCCTTACTCCTCCCACACCTCTCATCATCTCCCACAGACTCCCAGGTTTCTTTGAATCTCTTATGAAACTCAAAAACTGATGATCGATTCATGCAAGATGGTCGAAAAGCAGTCTGAAGCATTTCATACGTTTCTGGGACATTTTTCCAAGTTTAAAACAGAATTTTATTGCATATCGTTCTTCTAAAGTCTCCTCACGTCCAGATTGCATTTTTGAAATTCACCAGCTGTGACAATCAGACTTTATTAGGGTGTATTCCAATTGCTGCTGTATGTATTCATTTGAAGCTGAAATCATAAAAATTGGTCAGTCATCTCATAAGATGTATAGCAATAACATAGTGAATTTTCAAGAGTCTACGACAATCTTAAATGCCTGTACAAAAAACGTTTGGAAACTTATTGAATGAACCATGTACAATGAAAAACAATTCTCTAACCTCTTCGCATAAAATAACCCTAGACGGGTTAACACGTTAAAATCAATCGAGCAAGCAAGCAAACCGTGTAATAATATACTATTTTATATTATACATATTATACCTGAGAGTAACAATATCAATTATTGTCCATTACTCCTAAGGCCGTCTCTGTGGCATAGTGGCTAACGCGATTGACTGGCAACTTCGAAGTAAGTGAGTTCAAACTCCAACTCATGTAATTATGTTCACTTTTGGACTAATGCCCTAAGGAAACGTATAAATCTGCTTATTCCCGCAGCTATAGTTTAAATAGTATCACTCTTGTTCTTTTACGAGGATTGCTTCGGCATTAAATAACCCACGAATGTTGATATGTGATTAAAAAACAAGCAAGAACCATTGCTCCAAATTTCACATATTTTGAATGTACGGTCAGTAAATGGATACTAAGTTTTTAGTATAAACAATAGTTATTATGCCGATTCTTAAAAGATTTTTAAGTTTATACTGCCTCTACCTTAATAAAAGCATCGAGCTTTTTGCAAAAAAATATACTTATATTTTTAGGAAAAATATAACCTAAAACGCTCATGTGTGTGCGTGTGTGCGCGCGCACGCGCGTCTACACGCAAGCGTAAAAGAAATCTGAACTATTAGATTATAAAGGCGTTTGAACGGAATTAAAGTTAATCTTTCAAAAAGCGAGACTAATCCCTGTCTCTTAAACGTAACAGCATCAGGCCTCGAAGCGGTGATAGAACCTCACATTTAATATCAAGTGATGGATTTCGCATTCTTTGTGTCGTGAAAATGAATCAAAAAAAGTAAAAATAAACTAAAAACTAAGCATATTCCCAACGGTTTTTTTTTTGTTTTTTTTTTTTGCGTGGGATTTTTAACGTTCTTAATGTCCAACTTGAGCCTTATTCGACTTGTATTTCTCCAATAGGAGCGAAAAAGACGAAGTATGGAAAGATGTAGTTGAAAAAATAGACAATCAGATAAAAACCATAGCAAGAAGAAGGCAATTAGAGAGTAAAATGATGTAATTCGAAAAAATGTGAAAGCTTTGATATCACTGATTTCCACAGCCAGATTTGACACCCATTCCGTTTTTTATCTTTTCTTTTATTTTGATTTCTATTTTGCGGGTGCGTTCTTCGTACATTTACGACGAATAGATGCAGAAAGTTTTAATGATAGTCGGTATGATTACAAAAAGAACCATCATTCAAATGTGCCATTGTATTAAAATCTAATCCATCCTTGTTATTTTCTTACCTGTATTGGTGTACTTCGTGCTAAAAAGGATATTTAGTCAAATCCCCACTCACTAAGGATTAATGTTAACATTAGTATATCTGTGATATACTAACGCTGAACCCAACAGAAGGAAAAATTTAAACGCATTTGCACATGCAAGAAAATTTGATTTGGTTTGTTTTTTGTTTAATGGTATATCAACTTTCGAGGGTTATTCAATGCTAAAGCCGTTCTTGTAAAAGAGTTTTGGTACTATTTAACCCATAAGTAAGGAGATAAGGGAGTTCGTACCTTTCTCAAGGGTATTAGTTCGAAGGTGAACGTAATAGCACGACTAGAGTTCGAACTCGCTTAATACGATGTCACAGTCCAGAACACCAACCGCTACGCCACGCGGACTTCCACGAAAGCATATAACCTTTTACACACACACGCTCGTGCACACACACACGCTCGTGCACACACACGCACACACACACACACACACACACATATATATATATATGTATATACACCAATGGTTCTACAAAGAAAGAATATATATATATATATGTGTGTGTGTGTGTGTGTGTGTGTGTGTGTGTGTGTGTGTGTGTGTGTGTGTGTGTGTGTGTGTGTGTGTGTGTTCAAGCTGGCAGTAATATACACATATTGTTCCATGGAGGAGCAGTACGTAGAAGTAGTACAAAAGTGGAAAAAAGCTTACTTGATAATGAAAAATAAAATAGCCACGTGGCTTAACTGTTCAATGGCAGAGTGCAAATATGTTTCTTCTGTTCAAAGAACAGAGGCAGAAGAGATTGAGAATGGGTTTTTGTGACTGAAATGTGACATCCAATAAACAAGCCTAAGGAAGATAATTATTCATTTTCCCCCCTTCACCTGTAACGTTTGAATGAAAACGACTGTCATGATTTACCAGTAATTTTTTTTACCTAAAATCAAAATGGAAAAGATGAATAATTCATCCTGCACATCTGATATACTTCTGTTAAGAATGCTAACTTCCGCTTATGAGTGATCTATCCTACCGGACATCAAAACATGAACCTTACATAATTGTTACCTCGGAGCGCCTCTCGTGATGAAAATGGTCCGCGAGCTAGTTGAATAGGCCATTGATAGTGAGTTCGATTCTCGTTGAATGACCTTTACGTCTGACCTTTTGCTAAACAAAGATCGGCAGAGATAATTATTGTGTTTAGGAAGGCCCACCCACCCAGGCGGTTCCTGTGTTACAGTTTTTCGCTTAACGCCTGGAGCGCATCGAAAGGGGAATGCAGAGGGGATAAACTATTTCTTGTGACGGCCATGCATGTCTCGATTTATGCGCGGCCCACCACAATAAAATGACAACATGTCAAATCTGGCTAGATGATTGGTTGAATAAGGGCGTTCACAGGGCGTTTCAGAAAAATTGATATCTAATAAATTGACCGATTTCCTTTCAAATGATCTCAAATTTTAACAGCTTGTATAGAAACAACTCAAAATTCTACGTTTAATGTTTTATGCTTTTTTTTTCAGGTATAGAAATGACATTCACTGGAAAAGAAAAGGTGTTTAAACAATAAACATGGAATTTTGAATTTTGTTATTTCCTAGTTTAATCGCATATCAACATCCGTTGCCAAAGTCATCCTTGTAGAAAATGTGGTTTCTGTACATACTGTTAAAGTTGTAGATCATTTGAACGGGAACTGGTCAAGTAATTAGATTATAAAAGGATATCAATTATTCTGAAACACCGTGTACCTTTCAAATTATATCAAAATTTTCTAAAAACCCCAGTATTGCCATTTCCATGAGATCGATACTTTCAATTCAAATTTTAATCGAACTATCAGTCCATTTTGGTTGAATAAAAACGCATGAATTCTTATTAGTAACGGTCGTTACAAACCCAAGATCCACTGACCGATTGACCAGATAGGAGACACATCATTATTACTGTTATTTTATAATTATATTTTTCTTTAATTTTATTACTTTTATCTTATAACTAGTTTTCTTTCTTTTTGTAGATCTTCATCACTTCCGTTTGAGCCAATACACTTTTTTAATTTCTAAATTAAAAGCATAAAATTGAAAAGGAAAAAGTCGCTTCTATCAAGGACGTATATATTCGCCAAATCCTTTTGCCACGAGCAGGATATGATACAAGGTCAAGTTTTTGTGGAGTATATACTAATCTGAATTCAGAGTTGCCCTGGCAAGGTTAAAGAGCCCAGTCTGCCCTACTTGCCCATATCTGTGGGAAGAATAGTTAGATTCACACCCTTCCCGAGGGTATTAGCGCTATATAAAATGTATAAAACCTGGTTCAGGATTGGAACTCGAGTCTGCGGGCCGATTTCCAACAGCAATAACCGTTACATCATTCGTGCTTCTATCAAAAAAGTACCAAGATGACTAGTTTTGTATCATTTTCTCGAAATCCAGGTCTCTACTTAAGGGCCGGTGCAATTATCTCATGCACCCACCCCACAAATCTCACATACGCTCTCGCACCCCGAATCTATCATATTCCCCCGCAACCTGAATCTATCAGACGAGGCCTTCGCTCTACTGCATACTTATTTTTATTTAGTAATAGTCATATAGAATATATGAAACCCTACCCTCGGGGGCTCCACAAGTTGACTTGATCCCCTTTCTACTCGGGGCGTTCGGAGATAGTGCGCACTGGCCTTGGCTCACTTCATTACTTAGCTTTTAAGGACCAAGAAATGAAAGTAACACCAATGAAAGACAGACTCTCAAAATATAGGATACGAGACTTAAATACATCAATGAAAGACAGACCCTCAAAATATAGGACACGAGGCTTAATCACATCAGAATTTTTAGTTTTACTTTTTTTTCCCTAATTTCAAGATGTTTATTTTAGTGATCGAAGAGTAATGAGATGAAAATAAGAAAAATAAGATTTCACAATAACTATTAATAAAGTAATAGCAATTACTAGACGGCCTGTGAATCTGCTGGGTTCCCTTTACCGTCAGAGATTCTACTGATGCTTTTATTTAAGGAATGAAAGGTTTTAATAAACATTTCATCATTACCGCTGTCATGTTGAGAATTTAGATGCTAAAAAAAAATGTTTAGCGTTAACTCACACCTCACAAACTGATGATTCAATTACAAATTAGAATAAAAATTGCTTTATTCTCTAAGAGCTTTCTACGTGCATAGCTCTATGATGTTCATTTTGGGCTCAGTTAAGGTTAGGCACACAAACACACAAACACAGACTGATATACATACAGAGAAGGTTTGTTTAGAGTTGTCGTCGTCTGTAAATGGATTCAGTGATCCGAGTTCAAATCATAGACGAAGATAGTTGGTTAAAATTTACGCTAACGCCTTTAAGAAAGTCATGAATCCATCTCTTCTCCCTGAGTAGGTTAGACTGGGTGCTTTAGAATGGGTCAGGCAACCAGTCTAGAAGAAGGAAAACTCGAGATGCAAACCAGCTGTATTCCGTTTTAAGATTTGACCTTGTGTCACATCCTGCACATCGTGGATGGATTGGGTTGATGCACACACACACACACACACTATATATATATATATATATATATATATATATATATATATATATATATATATATATATATATATATACCGAATGATGATTTTATTAATAGATAGACGAAAATAAAAATGGGTTAAAAAAACTTCTACGGGAAAATCTCATGGTTTTCCTGTGGAAGTTATTTTTAACCCAATCAATTATTATGGTAAAAGTTGTAGAGTCTAGAACTACTCATTTTGGGAGGCTACAAACGCATTTCTATTCTGTGTGTCGATAATGCTTGAAGGGAGTCCTTTTTTGGCGCCGAAAGTTAAACGTTCGATACGAGTGAAATTGTGGGATATTTTTTTTTCTATTTTCGTATTTTAGTATTCGTTTTACTTTCATATTTTTTTTCATTTAAACCTTATTGATTTATTAATTGATTTATTAATTATTAATGATTTATGATCATTATAAATAATAATCCTTATTGTGTCAAAACACAATAAGGATTATAATCTATAATAATCATTTTAAAACTATTCAGTTGTGCGCAAATTATTTATATGTCTTGGGAATACTTGATAAATAGAATAACTAATGTTAAACCCATTTGACTATTTTTAAACAAATGATTAATATTAAATAAAAATATTAGTATTAGATAACAATAGTTGAAACCATTTGACTATGTGCAAACCAATGATTAATATCAAACGGAATTATTAGCATTAGATAGCAATACTTGTAATCATTTAACTGTATGCAAACAGATGATAAATATTGAATAGAATTATTCGTATTAGATACTAAAAACAGCGATTACTATTCTTGGAGTGTCGGACGTTTACTGCAAATCACAAGAGAAGCATCTTAATGTCCGTTGTAAAAAGTCTTCTTAGATTGGATAAAGTTCAATTTCTGGATAGTTTAAGTTTGGTTGTGTTTTATGGCATATCAACTTTGTGGATTATTTAATACTAAACCCTGTTTACACACACACGCACACACACACACACACACACACACACACGCACGCACACACACACACACACACACACACACATATATATATATATATATATATATATATATATATATATATTCATATGCCGGCCCACTGAGTGTTCGCCACTGATCCGGGAAACTGGGGTTCAATCCCATACTAAAGACTCAAAAAATGGTATTTGATGGTTCCTTGCTTAACATTCAGCATTATAATGTACGGATCAAGAGTAAGTGGAGTAACCCAGGGAAAGAAGTAGCACCCTACCCTACACCTCGGTGTAGTAGCTACTGAAAAGAGAGCATTCGGGTTTCCTACAACAGTTGGACAACTTACTATATATATATATATATATATATATATATATATATATGATTTGCAAGCAAATAGTTTGCAGGCAACGTTTTTAAACGAACAAGAGCTCATTTGTTTGCACATAGTTAAATAGTTTCAAGTATTGCAATCTAACACTTGTAGTTATATTTGCACACAGTAACATGATTTCAAGCATTGCTATTTCTGAGTAATTATTCAATTTGATATTCATAATACGAATACAGTTAAATGGTTTCACGTATTGCAATCTAACACTTGTAGTTATATTTGCACACAGTAACATGATTTCAAGCATTGCTATTTCTGAGTAATTATTCAATTTGATATTCATAATACGAATACAGTTAAATAGTTTCAAGTATTGCAATCTAACACTTGTAGTTATATTTGCACACAGTAACATGATTTCAAGCATTGCTATTTCTGAGTAATTATTCAATTTGATATTCATAATACGAATACAGTTAAATGGTTTCACGTATTGCAATCTAACACTTGTAGTTATATTTGCACACAGTAACATGATTTCAAGCATTGCTATTTCTGAGTAATTATTCAATTCGATATTCATAATACGAATACAGTTAAATGGTTTCAAGTATTGCGATCTAACACTTGTAGTTATATTTGCACACAGTAACATGATTTCAAGCATTGCTATTTCTGAGTAATTATTCAATTTGATATTCATAATACGAATACAGTTAAATGGTTTCAAGTATTGCAATCTAACACTTGTAGTTATATTTGCACACAGTAACATGATTTCAATCATTGCTATTTCTGAGTAATTATTCAATTTGATATTCATAATACGAATACAGTTAAATGGTTTCAAGTATTGCAATCTAACACTTGTAGTTATATTTGCACACAGTAACATGATTTCAAGCATTGCTATTTCTGAGTAATTATTCAATTTGATATTCATAATACGAATACAGTTAAATGGTTTCACGTATTGCTATTTAACACTAATAATTCTATTTCCCCGATAGAGAGGACACTGACACTTATTGCCATTCCGGGTCAGAGTGAACCAGGGAGTAATGGTAACGAAGGGGTTTTGTACATTACTCTTAGCTCCAGGACCGGAGCCTCACCATCAGATGTAGTGTGATCTAGGGGTGTCCTCGTGGTGTAATGGTTAAAGCGATGAACTGCGGAATCGTAGTACGCGAGTTCGTACTCCAGTCGCGCTATTACGTTCACTTTCGGGCAAATACCCTTGGGAAAAGTATGAACCCCCTTATTCTCCCTCCAGCTATGGGTAAATAGTAGGACGGACTAGGTTCTTCAGCCTTGGTGAGGCAACTAGTCTTGGAGAAGGAAAACTCTGAATTCAAACCTGTTAAACTCCGCTTAAAAAGCGGAGGGGTTGGTAAATAGTACCATCAGATGTAGTTTAATGTCATATCGAGGAAACTTGCTGGGTGGAGGTGGTGGTGGCGGTATTACCCCTTTACAGAAGTGCAGTCGGCGTATTCTACATCCCGAACCAACTGGGTTATATTCCAGGATTGGCATACATTTTAAATTCGGTCGGTGAAGAGTAACAACTTCTGTTGATTTATTTTTCTTCGCTAGTTTCCCTTGCAGTGGACTCAGCCTAAGTCCTAATGGATAAATCACCTGACATGAAGAATTTGCTAAGTAGAATCAAATACAATTTTTAAGGGTGAAAAAAATACAGAGTACGATTTAGCTCAGTCAGCAGTGACGTGGCTCTTAGATACTCTTCTTAATGTGTGAGAGAAAGGTATGGCGGTCTTCTCATGAGACTCGAACTCACTCATGAAGGTTTTCTAGTCTAGTTTGCTAACCATTACACCACCCAAGGCGCCCTCTCTTTGCAACGAAGAAACAGATAACAAAATAGGTGGTTAGCAACAATTGATCAACGATTACCTATAAGCTCTTTCGAGTAAAAAAAAAAGAACTTTTTGACGAAAGTCAAAGACAAAGTAAATTTATATTCATTATTATTAAAAAGTTGATGCGTTTAATTGGTACATTTGAAAATAAGAATTCATATGCATGAATGTATTTATTGAGTGATTTCTAAGGCATGTCAACCCGTCTAGGGTTATTTTATGCCTAGTTTAGGGAATTGTGTTCATATTTACATTTTTTGAGTAGTTGTTTCTTCCGGGGTTTTTTGTTTGTTTGGTTTCATATATATATATATATATTTTTTTTTTTTTTTTGGTGATGGGCTGTCCTATTAAATACGAATGATTTTTAAACAGACTTTGACCCAGACACGGGACTCTAACTGGTTCTGCCACTCCGAATCAGAGTGGATTTGGTAGTAAAAGAGAGGAGGTGCCCGCGGTGTAATGGTTATCGTCGTAGGATACGGATACGGCGACACGAGTTCAAATCCTGGACGAGACTGATTGCATTTAACATAGCACTAATACCCTTGGGAAAGGTATGAATCCAATTATTCTCCCTCCAGTTATGGGTAAATAGTAGGGCAGACCGAGTTCTTCAGCCTTGGTAAGGCAACTAGTCGAGGAGAAGGAAAACTCTGCATTCAAACCTGTTAAACTCCGCTTAAAATTGACCTGATGTCATATCCTGCCCGAGCGGAGGGGTTGGTAAATATGATAAAGATATAATCTACACTTCCCTTGAGGGATAGTCCACGTGGTGTAGTGGCTAACATACCGAACTGCGACATCATAGTAAACAAGTTCAAACCCCGGTTGCGTTATTATGCTCTCTTTCAGACTAATACCCTTGAGAAAGTTATAAACCGTATACCCCCACCCAACTATGGGTGAAATGGTATCACATCTGTTCTTGTACAAAGATGACTTGGTCATTAAATATCCTACGGAGGTTGATATGCTATTAAACAAACATACCAAACCAAATCTACACTTCCCAAATCTCCGGAACTGGAGTTTCACCATCAAATGCACTTCAGTGTCATAACCAGGACATTCCGGGGTTTTTTTGGGGGGGAGGAGACTCTTCTGCATGGGAGACAGTCAGCATATTCTAACCCTCACCGACAGGGCGAATAAAATAAGTACATTGATACATTAATTGATAAGTAAATAAAAATTCATATATGTAGATGAATATTTGCTGCACGACTAAAAAAGTATCAATTTTTCTGTTAAATTTACAAATAATTCTACTTGTTTAGGAAACGATTGTTTGCTGGTTAGTTTTTATGGCATATCAATCCATTTGTATTATTTAATGCCTGTTCAAACATATATAATTCATGATTCGTACACGAACAGTTTGTAGGTACTATTTTTTAACGAGCCAGAACTCATTTGTTTGCACACAGTAAATGGTTTCAAGTATTGTAATCGACTCAACAGTTCTATTTGTCTCATAGATGGAACTATTACTATGAATCAGAGTGGACCTGGGAGTAATGGCAATGAAAAGGTACTCTTCATTTCCCAAAGGACTGGAACCTCACCAATAGAAGCAGTCTCGTGTCATATCCTGGACATTTGTGGGGGTAAGAGTCTTATCCCTCAGAAGATATGCAGTCGGCATATTCCTGTTGGCAAGAGCTGCTGGAAACGTCAATTGCACCTCAGCAGAGGGGTAAGACATCCCTTAACAACAACGAGTGTCCTAGATATGACACTAAAATGGAGCGTTAGGTGATATGGAGTACCCCTTCATTGTCATTACTCCCAGGTCCACTCTGACCCAGACTGGTAGTCTCTGTTAGGGTTGCATCTATTAGTGAAATAAAATTATTCAACGATTTATTAAGGATTATTATTATTAATCATTCTAAAATTATTTAATTGTGCGTAAATTATTTATATGACTTGGGAATGCTTGATTAATAGAATTACTAATGTCAAATACTTGAAACCATTTGACTATGCATAAACAAATGGTTAATATTAAATAGAATTATTTGTATTATATAGCAATATTTGAAACCATTTAACTGTACGCAAACAAATGAGCTCTAATAACTCGTTTAAAAATGAAGTTACCGACAAACTATCTGCTTACAAATTATAAATTATTGAGAAACAAGATTTGGCATTAGATAACCCACAAGGGTTGATATGCAGTCAAACCCTAACCAACAAAACCAAACCTAATCTCTAAATTTAATTTTGCGAAGACATATTAGCTAAAACATTGTTAATGGCGATTTATTTAAAGAATTACGAAGAAAATGACCTTCCCCATAACCTGATATATAGTCCCTGGATTTTAATCTAAGACACTGATCAGTTTGAATTTTATGATTAAGACTTTTAATGCTTGCTGCTATTGTCTGAAGGAGGAAAGAATGATATAGTTTATAATCCGGTTATGACATATTCAATACTAGTTAATGTCAGTTTTCCACATCACTCAACTATTGATACTTTTGAAAAGAAAGCTTGTTTTTAAATTTCAAATAATTGATAAAACTTATGGACAGGAGACGAACATTTCATATGGTGTAATGGTTCGCTAACAACATTGACTAGTTATAGGTGGTGAGTTCGATTCCCACTTCTGGCCTTGTACTAAGCTTAGAAAATAACTGTACTGACAAAAAAAATTGCAACAGCCTAAATACTTTTAGATTTACTCGAGATAAAATAGGCGAGTCATATAGCCGGATGACGGTAAATGTATAAATTTAGACAAATCAACTCATGAAGAGGTTCCAAAATAAGGGGTAAATTAACTCTATTCAAACTCAGTGCACAAACTGTAATCAGCCTTGTTCTTCAGGGGGTTGCTATTTTATTTTCTCTCTGTGTAAAAGCAAATTCAGGATATTATATATATATATATATATATATATATATATATATATATATATATATATAATTAAATAATGGAAATGAATCCGACAATATCGAGAAAAAATTGTAAAACAAGATAATCCAAAGAATTTAATGCAAAAGAAAGTCAACCGAAACGTATAACGTTAACTTTCTTTTACATTAAATTCTTCTCTTTGAATTACCTTGTTTTTCAATCTCTCTCTCTCTCTCTCTCTATATATATATATATATATATATATTGGGTAGCACCAAAAATATATACACAGTAAATAAATATTGTTGGCATCATTTATTGTAAATAATAGACAAAGATTTATTGACTAGCTTTTTAAGCTTTTCTTGCCGGAGAACAAGATGTCACAACAGCGGTTGTAAAATGTTTAAAAACTGCCGAAAGTTTCTGTTTGTGGAGTACGAATAGGGGTACCTTCGACCATCTTTGGTCATCGTCGAGGACGTGGATACTCCTATGTTTTCGGGTGCAGAATTTATTCTGTGCTCAAGGAATTTTTTGAGTGGGCGGCATTACATAGTCCGCATATTAGTACCTAGGCATATACTCTTGCATGTATACGATGGTATTGTATTTAATAAGAACATCTGCTTTAAATATCAAATTTAGCAACAACAACAAAAAAAACAAAAAAAAACTTTCCAACGAAAAACAAATTTGCTTCACCCTAAATGTGTTTCAATTACTTAAGATTAAACATACAAAATAAGGCACTCATAGCAAAACGGTTATCGTCATTGGAAATGGACTCAGCAACCTTAGTTCAAATCCTGAAAGTTACTGTTTAAATTTCACTTAATTTTAAGAAAGGTATGAATCCAAAAATTCTCTACTCCTCACCAATGAATAAATAGTAGGGTAGACTTTATAACATTGGTATGGCAACAGGTCTTAGAGAAAGAAAAACTCTGAATTCATACTAGGTTGAGTCCCCGTGGTGTTATGGAAAACGTGCTAGATAGCGACATCGTAGTAAGAGAGTTCGAATTTCAGTCGCGCTATTACGTTCACTTTAGGGCTACTACTCTTTGAAAGGTATGAACTCCCTTATCCCCTACCAGCTATGGGTTAAATAGAATCACTATTGTTCTTCTACAAGAATCACTTTGGCAGCATGAATAACACACGGTGGTTGATATGCCATTAAACAAAGAAACCGAACTCGAAACCGAATTCAAATCAGTTGTACTAAGCTTTAAAATGTTTGATAATAATCATAACTGTATTTTCAGTGTTCAAGAATATCTACCTAATATTTTTTTTGGTTTGGTTTCTTTGTTTAATGCATATCAACTTTTGTAGGTTATTTAATGCCAAATTCCTAGAAGGACATTACTGGTACTATTTAACCCATAGCTGCGAGGATAAGGAGGTTCGTTCATAACTTTACCGAGGGTATTTGCCCGAAAGTGAACGTAATAGCGCAACTGGAGCACAAACTCGCTTACTACGATTCTGTAGTCCATCGCTTTAACCATTACACCACGAGGATACCCAATATTTCTTTTGACCAGGTCTATTTGAGGAATAGATCGAACCCTAACAGGTACTTCAGTCGCATCCTACTCGTAGCGGAGGGGTTGGATAAACGCATGCAAACAATATAACTGGATTGCAGTAATTGATCATATATCAGAGATCAATACGTGCACTTGTTTTTTATTTAAGAATGTATCAGTTCCTCTGCACATTATGTACCCCAAATCAGCTTCGTCCTTCAGTGTGTTGTAATATCATTTTCTATCAGTGTATATTTAGTAATTTAATGCATTTATATAAGTTCAAATGCTAAACGGTTGGATTCTGTAGAACCTGACTCAGTCCAATTTCGTGTCATGTGAGAAAATCACCCAACCTTAAAGGGTCTGTAAAAAGGAAAACGGCATCTAAAAGTTGCCTTTTTTTATATATTTTTTTTTTTATTTATTTGTGTGTATGTAGTCGGCAAGTGCTTAACGCGAATTCCTTCATAATTATATTAGTTAAAATCCACAGTCGATTCATTCTTCGGACCTTTTAGGTTGGAGATTTTTCTTTCTGCTCCACAAACCAATAATTAGAAAGCAAAAGATTTGGACAGCTGACACTGCAACGAACTCTGAGACCTACACAACACCATGCGCCTGACAGACTACTGGCGACGAACTGCCATTTTTTTTTCAAACGTGGGGTTTATATTTTCTACAAGAGAGACACACAAAAGAATTTTAATTGCATGTCTTTCAATGTAGTATCACACACACACACACACACATACACACACACACACATATATATATATATATATATATATACGAGGGTCGTTCAAAAAGTTCTTACCCTCACCAAGAAAAACGAACTATTGATGAACACTTTTATATGATCACTTCTTAGAAAACTTATTCAGATTTCTGTCTCGATTTCAGTGCAGGTGAGGCCCATACAAAGGAGAGAAGAGTGTGGCAAATTTAAAATCCGGCTGATGCCCAGAACATTTTAACAACCTTCGTATATAATTCTTTTCACTTTTTTTGTTGTTTTTTTTTTTGGGGGGGGGGGGTTCTGGATATGACACTAAAATGCACATAATGGCAAGACTGTAGTTTTGGAGTGCTAGAGAGAGTGGAGTACTACTTCATTGCCATTACTCCCAGGTCGACTCAAACCTGGAATGAAAGTAACTGTTAGGGTTCGATCTATTTGTCAATTAGACCTGGCCAAAAGAAATATTAGATAGATATTCTTAAACACTGAAAATACAGTCATGATTATAATCAAACATTTAGAAATTAATCAAATTGCGGCATTAAATAAGTCATTGGAGTTGATATACCGTTAAACAAGCTAGCCAATCTTCGTTTTCTTGATTGCTTGTTGCCTATGGTCTCCTAGATTATTTCCAATGAAACTTGCATGGGAACTTTCAAATTAAGGAGTGTTTAAATTGCATTTGTAAGCCATAGGGGTGTAAGAGTTCCCCTAGCTCTTAGGATCCCCATAACATTTTTGCTCAAATTTAATCAGGAAGGTTTAATTCGACCAGAAAGCAAGAGTGTCCCCTCGCGGCGGACCGACACTTTTGAGAGAAACGGATACATTCTATCAACAAACACCTTGGCTAATGGGCCATTCTTGATGAAACTTAATATATATGAAGTCCTTTGACCTCAAGGAGTGTCTTCAAAAACAATCTCGGATGAGCTTGGAAAATTTTATTTTAAAATTGATTATGTTTGATTTAATTTATTCTGAAAGCAAATAAAATTGTCATCTGCCAGTCCCTACACCACTGGGACATTTTTTAAAATTTAACTTGACAGAAATTCTTTATACAGAAAGCAAATAGAATTTATTATTGTTTAACAAAATTTGCTATAGTACATAATTTTTAAACCCCGGACAACACCGAGTCCTTCAGCTAGTATATATATATATATATATATATATATATATATATATATATATAAGATGCAACTACGGCTTTCGTGATTCGCAATTGCAACTGTCCAATCTTTCAAAATGACACGCCTTCTTCGCCAAACTATCATTAACATTTCTTCTTTGTTTTCCTTTTACTTATTGTCAAAAAAATTGGGATTTTTACTCGAAAAAATACTGCCTCCATTGTTCAAAGACAGACAAAATAATATCCTCTGCGCTGTTATTATTTTATCGTTTAAAATAAAAGTTCTTTGTGTATGTGAATAGCATGTGATGAGGATGCCTACCTCGAATAGTTCTAGTTGGTTTGGCTGAAATGACAGAGGAGAAAATTAGAGGCCTAGTTAGTGAGGCTAGTTACTATAAACTATACGAATAAGCAATGAACTCTAATTTTTATATATACGATCTTATCCTATCCAAATACTACGGCTAAATTAATCTATGCAAATAATGGTATACAATATTTAGTTTATACAGGGTGGCCTACAAAAGACTGGCAGATTCTAAAAAGTCATAATTTTTTGTTTTTGATTCAAATTTTTTTATATGAGTTGTCAGATATTATAAGAAATCTTAGGAAATGGAAAAAATTAAGTCACAGTGTGAAAAAATAAACTAAAATAATAGAATTTTACTATCCAACTGACAGATCTAGAATTTCAACTGAAAGAAAATACTGTGTCACCCCTTTTACATTGAAGAATCCTCCAAGTATAAACATGATAAATCGCTTAGTTTACAAATTTAAAACTCATGGCACAGTGACAGACCACCCACAAAGTGGTCATTACAAAAGTGTTTGCACAGAGTCAGCAGAGAAAGCTGCTTCTTTATGAGTCAGTCTTTTGTGGGCCACCATATATATATATATATAGTAAAGTTGTCGACTGTAGTCGAGGGTGACCCAAAGGCTCCCTTTTCAATAGCTATCACACCGAGGTGTAAGGGAGGGCGCTACTCCTTTTCCTAGATTGTTCCACTTTACTCTTGATACCTACCTTATAGTGCTGAATGTTAAGCAAAGCGGTATCAAGTACCATTTTTTGAGTCTTTAGTATGACTCGACTAGGGATTGAACCCCGTTCTCCCGAGCCATCGGCGAACACTCTACCCACAAGATCAATGAGCCAGTACTTTTGGTTTTTTCCTATATTGAGCGCTGTTTGTACAATTTTTCTTGCATTTTATTCACATATATTATATTATATTATATTATATTATACATACGCAATACAAGATAATTTAACTCATTTAAAACTTCATAATAATCAAATAACTATTATCAAATAGAAATGATTACTTGAGGCCACATAATTATCAGTATTAGATAGGAATACTTGGAACTTTGTGCAAATGATTTGGATTGGATAGAAATACCTGATATTATAAACATGTGTACAAAGAACCGCTTAAGAAACACCGAGGGAAAAACCCCAAGCGCAATGGCTAATTCGTTTGACTGCGATATTGTAGTAAGCGAGTTCGAATTCAAGTCGCGCTGTTACGTTTACTTTCAGACTGATACCATTCGGAAAGGCATGAACTCTCTTAAACGTAGGGTTTAATAGTACAACTACTTCTGTTCTTCGACAAGAATGACTTTGGCACTAAATTACCCACAAAGGTTGATGTATCATTAAACAAAGAAATCGAGACCGTAGAAACGCCCACACAAAAAATTTATGTGTAAATATAAATGCAAGTGATTTCCTTAGCTCTTAGCATAAAATAGCCCGAGAGCGTTTGACACAACATTATTGAACAAGTCCTGGCGACAACACCCCACGAGACACCAACTATACGGACACTTGCCCCCCATCACGAAAACTATACAAGTTAGACGAACCAGACACGCGGGTCACTGCTGGAGAAGCAAGGACGAGTTCATAAGCGATGTACTCCTGTGGACCCCCACTTATGGATGTGCAAAAGCAGGACGACCAACACGAACTTACATACAGCAACTATGTGAGGACACAGGATGTAACCCTGAAGACCTGCCGGGGGCGATGAATGATAGGGAGAAGTGGCGAGAGAGGGTCAGGGATATCCGTGCTGGCGGCACGACATAATGATATATATATATATATATATATATATATATATATATATATATATATATATATATATATAGTATACTTAGGCAAGCAAATCGTTATGTAGTTTCTTCACCACCTTGACCTAGACATGTGAAAAATAATACAAAGACTGGAACGTTTTTCCTCGAAGAACTTGCAAAGAAAACAATCTGCGGTCTTTAACGGAACATATACGTGATATATACGTGGGGCATTCAATAAGTTGTACAGGCATTTGAAATTGTCGTACACTCTTGAAAATTCACCATGTTATTGCTATACATCTTATGAGATGACTGACCAATTTTTATGATTTTAGGTTCATATGAACAGCTACAGCAGCAATTGGAATACACCCTACTAAAGCCTGATTGTCACAGCTGGTGAATTTCAAAAATGCAATCTAGACGTGAGGACACTTTAGAAGAACGATATGCAATAAAATTCTGGTTTAAACTTGGAAAAAATGACGCCACAGAAACGTATGGAATGCTTCAGGCTGCTTTTCGACCATGTTGCATGAATCGAGCATCAGGACGTGAGAAAGAACGATATGCAATAAAATTCTGTTTTAAACTTGGGAAACATGCGATGAAAGCTAGATCTGCTGTTATGACCCAGAGACGAAGAGACAAAGTTCCCAGTAGAAGCATGCTGGCTCTCCCAGACTGAAGAAGGCCAGACAGAATAAATCCACCCACGAACTTTTGATGATCACTTTTTTGACAGTACTGGCATGATATACATGCACTGGGTTCTCAGTGGACAGACAGTCAACAAGGAATACTATGTTGAGGTTTTAAGGGAGTTCAGGAAGAGATTCCGTCGGAAGAGGCCAGCACTCTTCAAATCGGGTCAGTGGCATTTCCACCAGGACACAACTCCATCCTTGTCACAGACTATTTGACCAAGATCGGCATCAAGACACTCCCTCCCCCTCCCTATAGTCCAGAATTTGCTCCCTGTGACTTTTGCTTATTCCCTAAGCTCAGAGGCTGTCGTTATGGGACAATTGAGGAGATGAAAGGGACTGTGACGAAGGTCATTGACATGCTCACACAAGAGGACTTCCATGGGGCTTCCAGAAGTTGTTGGAATGGTACAACAAGTGGATTGCAGCCGGAGAAGATTACTTCGAAGGTGACTAAAGTTTCATATGTGTACTATGAATAAAAGTGCCCATACGAAAAAAGTCTGGAAACTTATTTAAAGATCCTCGTATATATATATATATATATATATAGATATAGATAGATATAGATATAGATATATATGAGCCATATACGCATGTAAACAAAAACTGAATAGGATCGACTCTAATTTTTATATAGCCCACAACAGATTATAGGGTTGCATGGAGCTAAAACGATTTTTTTTTCACTTTTTTCTTTCTCTCGAGTTTATTTTTTGACTTTCTTCTTCCTTTTTCTTAGTTCTCGTTCTTTCGAACTTTCTTTCTTTCTCGTTTCCACCTCTTCTGATCTCTCTCCCTCCCTCTCTCTGTCTGTCTCTCTCTCTCTCTCTATCTCTCTCTCTCTCTCTCTCTCTCAACCTCACCTTGCTTTTTCTTTCTCGCACCCCAGGCGTTTAGTTTCACATACCTACATCAGTTGGCCCTGCCATGACTTTCTGACCTCTATCAAAATAGCAAAAATCCATCAAGCTACATTTAAACCATCATCATCATCATCATCTAAAAATTCTTGTATAGTTCCTTGTCACTCCCAAAGAGATTTACAAGCAATTTTTCCTACCCAGAAACTCTGTTCGGTCTCAACATCGCGCCACTCAAGACCGACCGACTCCTCCTCTAACTCGTTGACTTTTGTTCTTCTCAGTTTTCATTTCTTAATCTAAACTCCAAATCTTGACATGCTGTGTGGCCCCAAATCTATTAAATAAATGGTCAATATCTGTAGCCGTGTCCATCAGCCAGTCTCTAAATACTCTTGGGTGCCGCGGCTTTTACACGTACACAGATCGACTGATCTTTGCCAGAAAAAAAAACTCTCAAAACTAAACGTTTATTCCAGCAAAACAAATAAAACCAACATATTTATCAGATGAGACTTGCAGACAGGTCACGCCTAATTCTCATCCCAATATATATATATATATATGTGTGTGTGTGTGTGTGTGTGTGTGTGCGTGTGTGTGTGTGTGTGTGTGTTAAATCCCTTTTAAAACTTCCTTGTTCTTATTTTGTTCTAAATAAAAAATATATTGAATGAAAATACCTTAAACATCAAATTTAGGCACTTTTAATAAGACAGCATGTATCATTTACAATTTTCAGTTAGGCAGAAGGCCAGATGTATGGAGTATTCCGTGAAAATTGAACTTGCTAACAACAACTATGAGACAACCTCGCAAATCATTAAATTAAACGTGGGCCCCGTTTAAACCGCTGCGGAAGTCATAGTAGAGGCGACTTAGGATTGTCTTCTTATGTTCGTCGTATTTGGATACCATACAACTGTTATATATTCAATATTTTCTTGTGTAGAATAATGCAAAAAAAATTCACTATAAATTAACAACATTTTACTGGCTGAGCAATTTTTCTAAAGATACAAAGAAATGACATGAAATACTAAAGAGTACATAAAGAGTATAAATAAAAAATGTCGTAATGAGGTTGAAAGTCTCTTTTGTATAAGTTATAGATAGTTTGGTTTGGTTAATGGCATATCAACCTTTGTGTGTTATTTAATGCCAAATCCTGTTTATATATATATATATATATATATTCTATTTCTCTTGATAATATTCTATTTCCATTGATAGTGTTCTGTTTCAAATTTATTCGATGTCATCAGCATCTCAATTTAATCCAACTATATGTTTACGTAATTTTTACAATGTTATAAAAACCTTTAAAAAAACTTAAAAAAAAAACAATGTTTACACTTGCAAACAACCCCTAATAATGACCAATGGAGGGTCCGAAAGCGCTCAGGGACAAGATAGGTTCGTCTACCAACTTCAAATTTAAACCAAAACATTTGTCAAGAAACTTGAAAGGGTCCAATTAAAACGATATAGACAAAATGAGTCTTTATCATTTAATCAAACATGCTTAAATGAAGGACTGCTGCCTAACTACACATATTTCAAAACACATGATCCTGCAGCTCACGATGATACTGATACCCGAAAGAGTCGTTGTAGTCTTGTAAAAAGATAAATCAATTACAATATATATATATATATATATATATATATATATGTGTGTGTGTGTGTGTGTGTGTGTGTGTGTGTGTGTGTGCGTGTGTGTGTGTGTGTGTGTGTGTGTATGATTTATAAGCGAATAGTTAGTGGGTAACTTTATTTTTAAATAAGTTAGTGTTCATTTCTTTGCACACAGTTAAATGGTTTCAAGTATTGTTATTTAATACCAATAATTCTAATATTGATAATTAGTTTACACATAGTTTAAATAGTTTCAAGTATTGCTATCTCAGCGCAATTGACTCTCAACCACCGCTTTCTAGCACCTTTAAGATAAAATGGGTTTCGGTATTCGTTTATCACAAGAGCGATTTAAATATGACCCGGACAAACATATAAGTGCCAGGGCTTGACATGGCTAGCCGACTGATCCAATCAGGCTTCACCGACCGCCACTCAAGCTCAGTAAGGGCCAAAGGGAAATGTTGCAGGTCATTTGACAATTTCTATTGCCAGGTCAAAGACAATCCAGCTACGAGGATGTCGTCCGGAAGCATTTCGAATCGCCACCGACAGAAAATAGGTAGCTTCGTTGGGGAGATCTTACTCCTCTACTGAGATGCAGTCGACTTTTTCGACAACCCTAGCCAATAGGATGGATAAGTTATAGAGTGATTTCTGTACGTACATATAAGAGAGCATAAAAATCTTAAATGAATACTAACATGTTAAAGAAATGCCATTGTATGCAATATGATACGAGATTGTTGGGGGCGCAAGGCCCCTGTCCGTGTAGACAAAAGTGCACACGTGTTCGCTACTGGGACCACGAGGGAAAGAGAATTTAACTTTTTGCACGTTTGTGTCATATACTTTGCCCTCATCACCTTGTGGCTATTAGCAGTACTACTATTTAACAGTTACGGAAAATAATGACCAGATGTGTCGCCAAGCGATAAAAAGTAGAACTCTATAGCAGGCAAGGGATGTAATCCTCACAAACTAAACCAAGCTTAGATTTGTGACATGGACTTAAATACGGAGTATCAAGTGGGGATTGATCTCACTACTAAGATATAAAAATAGCAAGACTTGCTTGTTAACAATTAAACAATGACGATGTTAACAGGTGACATGGATCAATAAAAAGCCTCAAAACTGAAACATGTTAACTTTATTACAAAAATATTCCTGAGAATTTTTTTATTGTAAATAAGAATGAAGATACAGAAGGAAAATACCTCATGACTCTTTTACTAAGACGTCAAATTTAGGCATATGTCAATGACTATGTTTGGACAAAGCTCGAAAACTCCTATCCTGACTTGCTAACCATTATATCATGCAAAGCAACCTTAAAAGTTTGCCTCTCTATTTACCAATAACGGGAGAGAGAATAGTTGAATTCATAGTTTTACCAAGGGTATTAGTGCAATGTGAAATGCAAACTACCTCATCGAGGATATGAACTTGAACCACTGTGTCCATCTTTTGCAACGGTAACAATTACATTACTAACATCTCCACAGACACACAGACACACACACACATATATATTGGGCGACCGTACTGAAAGGAGACCTGAGGGCTCCCTTTTCAATAGCTACTACACCAAGGTGTAGGGGAAGGTGCTACTCTTTTCACTGGATTGCTCTTCTTATCCTTGATCCGTACCTTATAATGCTGAGTGTTGAGCAAGGAGGCATCAAGTACCATTTTTGAGTCTTTGGTATTACTCGACCTGGGATTGAACCCCAGTCTCGTGTGCCATTGGCGAACACTCAAACCATTATGCCAATGGACCGGTAAAACACTGCAATATATATATAAGTAAAGTAAGTAAAGTTGGCGACCATAGTCGAGGGTAACCCGAAGGCTCCCTTTTCGATAGCTACTACACCAATGTGTAGGGGAGGGCGCTACTCCTTCCCTGGATTGCTCTACTTTACCCTTGATCCGTATCTTATAATGCTGAGTGTTAAGCAAGGAGGCATCAAGTACCATTTTTTGAGTCTTTGGTATGACTCGACCTGGGATTGAACCCAGGTCTCCCGGGCCATTGGCGAACACTCTAACCCCTAGGCCAATATGCAACACTTGATGCAACTATGAACTGGACGTAGTTGCATCAAGTGTTGCATATTGCCGTGAGTCCAATATATATATATATATATATATATATATGTGTGTGTGTGTGTGTGTGTGTGTGGAGGAGTCTGTCCAGGTGTATATGAGAGACAGAGACAGAGCGAGAAAGAAAGAAAGAAAGAAAGAAAGAAAGAGGGATATTAAAAAAAAAAAATTAAACTGAATTTTTTTTTTTTTTTTTTATCCATCCTGTTTACAAATCTGGAAATTAGGAGCAATCATTTCCAAGATGTACCCTCAACTCGAGCAACCTTTTTAATATATATATATATATATATATATATATATATATATATATATATATTTGTGTGTGTGTGGAGGAGTCTGTCCAGGTGTATATGAGAGAGAGAGACAGAGACAGAGCGAGAAAGAAAGAAAGAAAGAAAGAAAGAAAGAAAGAAAGAAAGAGGGATATTAAAAATTAAACTGAATTTTTATCCATCCTGTTTACAAATCTGGAAATTAGGAGCAATCATTTCCAAGATGTACCCTCAACTCGAGCAACCTTTTTAAAATGGCCGTATTTTTTACCATCTTTCGGCTAATGAGGAACTGATTTCATTTTGCTTTCAAATCTATTAACATTGGCTGGCATAAACATGAAGACAGTTCAGGCACGTCATCAATGGTTCGATGATGTTCTGCATCGAGAATATTTTCAAGAACTTCAACATTCCAGAAAGCTGAAGGTATATCAGTTCGTGGGTGGCCTTCGAGTGACATTTAAGCACTTTTGGAATGCGCATTCCACACGTACATTTGTTTTTTTACCGAAAGCCTCTTCCTTAATATCATCTCGAAGCATTACAACAGTCTCAGCAGCTGTTTTTCCACCAAAGAAAACAAAATTCGCATACACTCTCTCTCTTAATTTTTACAAATCATTATAAAAATCGACAAGGCCACAGGAAACAAATCAGTCAATCACGATCTAATCTATGTAGCGAAAGAGCTGAGAATATTATGTACTCACGGCAATATGCAACTACGTCCAGTTCGTGAGCCACATAAAAATTCCATTTTGTAAGGGGGTACTCTCTCTCTCTCTCTCTCTCTCTCTCTCTCTCTCTTATACACACAAGATATATATATATATATATATATATTGAGCGAGAGAGACAAATGTGTATATATGTGTAAGTGCGTGCGCGCGCATGCGTGTATGTGAACATGTGTGTGTGTGTGTGTGTGTGTGTGCTCATAACAAGATTATTACTTTTTTCTTAATTAAAGAAAAACTTATTTACATTACGTAAAAAACAATTGTTTTTAACATAATCTCCTCCTTTATCAATGTCCCTAATTTAGTGATGAATACTAATCGCATAGATTGAACATTATACAATGGAATTTCAGATCATTATTTAGAAGCGTAATGGTTAACGTGCTAGGCTGAAACATCGTAGTAAACGAGTTCGAATTGCGGTCGGGCTATTACGTTCACTTTCGAACTAATACCCTTGGGAAAGATGTGAACCATCTCATCTTCCAGCTATGGGTTAAATAGTACTACTACTGTTCTTCTACAAGGATGGCTTGGCACTAAATTACCCACGAACGTTGATATGCCATCAAATAAAGAAACCAAACTAAAATAGTTCATTATCTAGTCAATAACAATGAGTCAGCCGACAGACAATAATCCTCTAATATATATATATATATATATATATATAGAGAGAGAGAGAGAGAGAGAGAGAGAGAGAGAAAGAAAGAAAAAGACAAAGTAAACAATTATCAATCTATATATGACAATAAGTTCTAATATATATAAATATATAGTATAAGGTCAATAAAAATTATTGTAACTGATACTTTCACGCTTTTGCGATCATCAAGTAATGCTACAATCTGAAGAAATACATGCATTACCAAAAATACATGCTACATAATTTCTCTGTTAGTTATAATATATTAAAAACTTATAATTTCTTTGTTTTCTCATTTACACGAGTATGCACACGAGTGTGCGCACGCACAAACATACACATGCTTATGGGTCGATAGATCTAGTGACAACTATTCCCATATTATGCCATATATATATATATATATATATATATATTGTCATCCACAGACAGACTGTTTCGTTCTATCAGAACTCTTCGGTGTGGCTAGACCCGCAGGACGCTTGAAGCCGGGATCGAAACCCGTCCAACTTTACGCTAGACTAAGGCTTCAGACCACACGGCTACAAGCGGACTACGTTGGCTAAGGGAATTTTAAGGTATTTTATTTTTTAGCAACAGCAGCAGCAGCCTTTGTTTTACGAAGAGCTTTGCATTACGCTAGGGGCGGCCGACAATTCCTTCGCCAGAGTGCTCAACCCCCATGGGGGAGCGTGGGAATAGACGAAAGGCTACATCCTCTCTTTCCAAAGAAATATGTGATCTCGGAATCAGAGGGTCCTGCTGCTATAGCTGCTAGGGTTTATTATGCCCTTCTTTTGAATCGTATCCGACAGGAAGTTTTAAAAATTCTTAGTAAAAATCAGAACTGTTTTCAGAAAAATCGATCCATAACTTCTCAGATTCTGACTAGTCATCGAATCATCGGAGTATGAGGAAAAATTCTTGAGGCAACACTATTATTTGTAAATTCTTGAGGCAACACTATTATTTGTAGATTTCCCAAAGGCATTTGATTCTATTCTCAGAAAAAAGATGGGACAAATACTTCTGCGGTTTCCTCAGTGAAACTGTAACCGTTATAATGATGCCCAACAAAAATCTGAAAGAAATGGTTCGTTCACATGATGTTGACACGCATTTCTTTGACATGGTCGCATGAGACTTGCAAGGAAATACATTAGCAGCATATCTATTTATAATCTATCTAGATTACATACCTTGAACATCAATAGATGAAATGAAAGAAAATGGTCTTATACTAAAAAACAAGGATAAGAATTAGAAGACATACCACAGAAACTATCACGGATGCAGACACCGCAGATGATCTAGCTCTTCTTGCAATTACACCTGCACAAGCTGAATGCCTGTTGTATAGCCTGGAATAGGTAGCAAGAGACATAGGCTTCTACGTGAACAGATAAAACAGAGTTCAAACCCTGGACAAATTTGTTTGTATTTCACTAGCGCTAATACACTTGGGAAAGATATGAATCTAGTAATTCTCCTTCCAGCTATGGGTAACCAGTGGGGCAAGACTGGGTTCTTTAGCTCTGGTATAGCAACCAATCGAGAGGAAGGAAAACTCTAAATTCAAACCAGTTAAACTCCGCTTAAAAATTGACCTAATGTCGCATCATGCTTGTATGGAGAGGTGGGTATATATATATATATATATATATATATATATATATATATATATATGAACAAAAGAGAAAAATGAATTTTTATGTAGCTTTTTTTAAACGTTTTATTTACTACTCGATTAAATTTGACCCCGAAAATTGCATTTTTAGACAACTAAAAACAACATTAAGCACTAAACCCACTAACACACACTACTGTATCCATTACACATCTCGTCCCAAACATTTCAAAGACAACCTTCCATACTCACAAGCGATCAGACTAAGAAGAATCTACACAGACAACAACAAATTCAAACGATAAAACTTAAACAACAGTCCTCAGCACAAGGATATCCCCACTACGTTAATCGAAAACCAGACAACCAAAGCCATCTGTACCCTTAGGCAAGACACCCTAAAACTAAGACCGAAGATGAATCGTATCTCTTTCGTAACTTTTAGCAACACTCTATCACTATTAGCCCCAATAATCAAGAACAGTTGGGACATTTTGAAAGTAAACCCCAACTTAAAAGATATTTTTCAAGAACCAGGCATATTAAACAATCGTCGAGCAAATAACCTCAAAGAAATGATAGGCAGCAACAACATTCTAAACAATAAAGTAATCCATAGGAAACCCGCAATAAAATCCACTGAATTTTACCAACCATTCAATATCAAGAACAGCCTATCCTGTAAACACTTCAAATCAACCAACTCATTCACTAGTTTCACGACTAAAAAGACTTTCAAAATTTACTACGAACCAAATTGAAGAAGCAAAAATGTAATTTATTAACTGGAATGCATATTGCTGGCAAATGAAATATTTGTAAAGTCAGAATAGCCGTAAAATAACTATAAACACTGAATCAAATCTATAGATCAGAACAATCTTATATTAGTCAAACAACACTTCCACACAAACAGTTATGACTTCAACAGAGATGTTAAATTCACAATCCTATACAGAACTGAAAAAACACGATCATGAAATCAATGATTGAAAAAATGAAACTCAAACAGATAAAAAGTGTGTAAACACATGTGCCATTTGAATTTTATATCAAATTTAACGAACCGACCAGGAAATAATAAAAATTTGACAACCATAAACACCGATGAAACAAATAAAATGGACAATAAGTCGTAGTTGATTTGAACAGCCGCCCCTTGAAAATAATACAGTGAACTATCCACATAAACAATTAATCAAGCCATGACTAATTAGAAACACACTCCCCCAAACATAATCAAAACACATTAAAACAGGTGGGCTCACAGCAGAGAGGCAGATATATGTTAAACCAACCAAAGATACTTTGATCAGACAACATTCTACAGACGAATGGATATGCTATACCAATAGGACATTATATATATATAGTGTAATTAGAAGGAAACCCAAACCTGGTTAAGTTATCATTATAAAATTATTTCCTTCTAATTGCTCTATATGCGGTCTGAATGTAAATTTTGTTATATACCTGTAAGGAATAAGTGATGTAACATTAGCTATACATCGAGCACTCACATAGATTTATATGATAATCCTCATATATTCTATACAAGAATAATCCACACCCACAGTCTTCAGACGCTGACTGGATATTACTAATATATATATATATATATATATATATATATATATATATATATAATTTTTCATTTTGCAAAAACATATGCAACGTCACTAATCTATTTTCTTCGCTTTTCTTATAGAATATCATCTTCTTTAAAAACTATTTTACAAACTTTCTAAAAAATGACTTTTTCCTCAAAAATTGAATTGTATAAGAGAAATATTTTTATTTGTCTCACCACTTTTGTTCTGAAGGCGCCTCTGGTGGTGTAATGGTTAGCAAGCTCGACTAGCAAACCTACACGGGTGAGTTCGGGTCTCATTGGGTGCCCCTTTCACATGGCCTTGTGCCACATCTAAGCAAAAAGCTTAGTAAATTTCCACCACTGCTGTTCTGAAATTACCCAATCAAATCGACACTTGTTTTACTCAAATTTCACATATATTAAATCTATTAATCCAAATTGAATTACCACAACCAGAAACTCCCGTAAGCATTGCGCGCGACATACGGAACCACTGGACAACTGTCTCGACCTTTCTATGTCTCATCAGCAGTGTATACTGTGATTTCCTCTACTGGAGATCGAACCAGCGGCCACAGAGCCGAAACTCTACCACTGAGCTACTGGCCCACATTTGCTCTGTCGGCTGGGGCTGTAAAATTCACCGACTGCTTCTCTGCAGAAGGGTAAGACCTCTCCTCCCAATGAGTCTCCTGGTATATGACATTAACAATCTGATGGTGAGGTTCCAGTAATGCTGGGGCTTTGGGGGATGCGGAGAACCCCTTTATTGCCATTGCTTCCCGGTCCACTGTGGCCCGGAGTGGTAGCATCTGATAGGGTCCTATCTGTGGGTCAAATAGAACTAAACTGTGTACTTATGTTGAACTGAATTACTTGAAATAGAACTATTTTGACATTTAAACTGCATACTTCATTTTAACTGTGTACTTATGCTAAACTGAATTGTTTGAAATAGAAATTTCTTGACATTTAAACTGCGTACCTATGCTAATCTGAATTGCTTGAAAAAGAACTATTTTAACATCTAAACTGTGTACTTATGCTAAACTGAATTGTTTAAAATGGAACCATTTTTGTGTGCTAAACTGAAGTGTTTGAAATTGAACTGTTTTTGACATTGAAACTGTACTTACGCTAAACTGAATTGTTTGAAATAGAAGAGTTTTGACATTTAACTGTGTGTAAACAAAAAACTATACTTATACTAAACTGAATTGTTTGACTAAACTGAATAGCTTGAAATACAAATGTTTTTAACAATCAAACTATACTTATGCTAAATGAATAGTTTGAAATAGAACTGTTTATTTGTATAAAAATAGATTTGGCATTAAATAACCTACAAAGGTTGATATGCCATAAAGCAAATAAACAATACTGGTCTACATCGCACATTGTCTCATTCATTTTGTGATAAAGATCTGCACCGCAACAAAAATGAGGTAAACACTCTGTTCATAAGCGTACTGTCTTTTATTTCATAGCACATTCCTGATGGGCCTGTCCAATTACGAAATGGAGAGTTGAATAATTGAACAAGAGGAATGACGATGTAAAAAGTAAAACAAAAATGAAAAGAAAATCATGAAACAACGAGATAGACAAAATGTAGGAGAAAAAGACATGAACAAGACTAGAAATATATAGACGGACATTTATGAAGAGAGTAAACATATACATATATATGTGTTTATCGACCCCTCTGCACGAGTAGGGTGTGAAACAAGGTCAATCTTTAAGCAGAGATTAACTGGTTCGAATTCAGAATTGCTATACCAAGGTTAAAGAGCTCACTCTGTCTTACTATTTATTCATAGCTGGAGAGAGAATAGTAGGACGTATACCTTTCCCAAGGGTATTAGCTCTTCATGAAACGCAAGCAGGTTTGTCAATTATTCGAACTCGGGTTGCCGTGTCAGATTTCTGTGACGATAACGGTTACACAATATATGTATATATACTAGAGTGAGTCAAAGGTTTTACAATATTTTGGAATCGTGAGACACAATTCGGCAGTCCAACATGCTTTTGCCGAGGTCGTGAAGGTGAGTAATCATACTGGACTGGGAGATGCCGAGCTCGCCTGATACTCTTCGAGTGGTACCGACGGTTTTACCTCTATGGTCTCCGAACGCATAGATTTAGGCTTACTAGACCTTCTTTGATCGTCTAGGTTCTTGCTAACCGAACAAAATTTTTTCAACCATCTTATTACTGTATTGTGATCAACCGCGCCTTCACATTTCGCACAACATATGTTTTTGGTTTCTTCCTTTGCGTTATCGCCCAATTCGAACTCATAGAACATATGTTCCCGAATTAGATTGAACGCTCATCTATTTGCCTGTCAAATCACATTCAAAGTGAAGCACTGTGTAACGTGTCACCACACCAACTACCACGATACTACAAACAACTGCAAGTACCTACCATGGCTTGAACTGTTACAGTCACTTGATGCACGTACCAAAATATTCAACAAATTTTGAACCACAAGGGTATATATATATATATATATATATATATTAAAAATATTAAGAACATACTCAATTATACTTGCAATATTTTACACGAAGCGTTACAAATAAATCAGTGGTAACGCAAAAGCATCAACTGTCAGATTTAACAGAATAAGCGAAAAAGCAAAATGCGTCTTCGTCCATTTAGTCATTAAAGAATTCTATTCTTTGATCAAAGAGGAAGTACGAGACTGGGCGATAAATATAGCAAGACCTTTTCAGAAAATGAAATTAATGTCATTTAGGTCAACTATAAGTTTATCTTTCACAGGGAATCTATTCAGCTAAACAATGTATTCTAGAATATTTCGATATTTCTATGGAAACTCTGGTCTGTGTTCAAATGCGTGGATTGATAGGTATTACCTTCTTTTAAAAAATAGCAGGATAATGATTGATAATACAAGTAAGAGGTTATCGTCCTACTAAATGGATATGGTGACACGAGTTCAAATCTTGGACGAGATTGATTGCATTTTAACATAGCACTAATACGCTTGGGAAAGGTATGAATCCAATTATTCTCCCTCCAGGTATGCGTAAATAGTAGGGCAGACTGGGTTCTTCAGCCTTGGCGAGACAACTAGTCTAGGAGAAGGAAAATTCTGAATTCAATCCTGTTAAACTCCGCTTAAAAATTGACCTTGTGTCATATCCTGCCCGAGCGGAGGGGTTGGTAAATATGGATAATACGAGAAAGAAAAAAAGATTTTTCAAGGAATCGGATGTCAACTTCGAGGTTAAAACCAATTTGAAGAGGCAGGATTTTTTGCATGTCAAATTTAACTTTGAAAATGGGACTGTTTTATCTTATGTGGTAATTCCCCTGTTTATATCAGCACATCTTCAAACCAATTACCAGCCATTTTGAAACAAAATGCTTCCGAGGTGAGTGTCAGTTTATTTAGCAATAGAAATCGGGGTCTGTAATAACAATCAATAGAAACAGAAATCGGTGAATATCTATTCACTCTAGCAACAGAAATCAATGTGTGTCTGTAAACGGTAGAAATAGAAATCGGTGAGTGTCTGTAAACCCGAGCGGCAGAAATTGGTGAGTGTCTATAAATTCTATAAGTGTAAATCGGTTTCAACAAACTCTGGCAAAAGAAATTGGTGTGTATCGATAAACTCAAGCAACAGAAATCGGAGAGAGTCTATAAATCCAAGCAACAGAAATCGGTGAGTGTTGATAAACTCTGGCGATAGAATTCGGCGTGTATCTGCAAACCCTAGCAAAAGAAATTTGTGAGTATCGATAAACTCTATCAGCAGAAATTGGTGAATCCCTTTAAACTCTGGCAACAGAAATATTCGCAAAAATTGAAAAGGAAAACGAAAAAAAAAAAAAAAAAAGCAGCGGTTACACAAATAGTTTTTTTTTAATTAAAAGAAGAAAATCACCGCCAATAATAATAACAATAATAAATAAGAAGAAATATTGCAATTAAAGTCAATGTAAGAAGAATAATTGTCTTTAATTGGAATCATTTTGAGATGAGGCTTCTTAATCTGAGAATTAATTTTTTATTTATTGCGGACTTTTTGTCCTCATCTTGTTAGTTTTTGTGTTGTTTCTTCTTTCACTACGTTTCGGCCAAATTTCACCTCTGGCCTTCTTCAGGTGATTTTACCGCGACCTCGGATAGGAATGCTGAGTCTTGTAACCGTATCCCCAGTAATTACTGCCTTCCATAGTTGTTGTCTATCGCACCACGCATCGCAACTATGGAAGGCAGTAATTACTGGAGATACGGTTATAAGGTGAGCATTGTCAGAAGATAGCGGTTTCAAATCCTACCCAAGCCAACCAGAGGTTTACTTGGTCAAAAGAAACAACACAAAAACTAACAAGTTTAGGACAAAAAGTCTGCAATAAATTAAAAAAAAATTAATTCTCAGAGTGAGAAGAATATTAATGACTTTGATCGACAAACATTTCTCTAAAATTAGCAAATTACATAAAACTACTCAACAGCTCTGAAAATTAGTTATAACTATCCAGAAAATATACTCCAATAAAAAAGACATAACAACGAAGTATTAAATAAACATTGTGCAAGTAATGTTCCCCTCCTGCAACTGTAAATGCAAAGATCAATACACACTAGATGATACAGGATGTCGTATAACCAAAACTCCAGTTAAAACTGGAAGTGAGCGGACTATGGAGCCACTGAAGAAACTTGAAATAAAATAACTCTTTTACAATCATAAAATACATTTAAATAGTTTTATGCCAATAACGTGACACCATCATGGTACATATGGGAACAAAAGACATCCAATCACACGTAGCCGAGCGTAAATTGATTAAAAAGGCGTGCATATATGGAACTGACTCAAAAAGTTTCAAACAGTGATTGGAAGAGAATCTACGCAAAGTAAATTTTTCATATCAAAATCGCATATTGAGCCAAGAATCATAGAGTGAGTCTCCGTAACGTAGTGGCTAACGTACTGGATTGCAACTTTGTAGTAAGCGGGTTCGAACTCCAGTCTAGCAAATACATTCACTTTCTGACTCAGCCCTTTGGGAAAGTTATGAACCCCCTTATCATCCCTTCTATAGGTTAAATAACAGCACTACCGTTCTTCTAAAAGGATGGTTTCAGCATTAAATAACCCACGAAGGTTAATATTCCATTAAACAAAGAAAACAAGACAAAATCAAATACAAGCACGAAAATAATCACCTGTTATACCTCCAAGCACCTGATTGAAAATAAAAAAGAGTGAGAGGGAAGAAGAATAAAAGAGAAGAAAAGGTGAAAAGAAAAACTTCCTATTTTTGTACTTTTTAAGGAGGGTGTTGTTTTTTATCTTTGTTTGTTGTTTTCTGTATTTATTTTGTTTGTTTTTCTCTTGCTTTTTTCATTTGTTTTTCACTTTGTTTGTTTGTTGTTGTTTTTTTAATTATGTATGGGTATTTATTTTTTCGAATGTTAGAATTGTCATTTTCTTCTTTTTTTTGGTATCTATGATAATTTATTTACTGGTCGTATGGGAATTCATATATTAAGGTATTTGTTGTTGTTGTTGTTGTTGTTTCGAATCTAAAGGATGTTTTTCATTAAGTAATATAAGGAACTTTATTATTATCATTATCAGAATGACATAAGAGACTCTCCTTTTTTTGATGACATAACGAACCTTAAGTGATTATAAGGGAGAGGAGGAGGTAATAGATACAGTGAATTCGGAAAAAGAAAACCTTTCATTATCACGCGTGAAACTGACAGTTGTGATTGATATGTTTTCATTTTAAAATTATAAATGTGCAGAGCAAAAAATAATTTTCACTCCAAAACTCACGAAAACTTTTCTCCTGACAAAGAAAGGTCGAAACTAGTTGAGAACAAGTAAAAAATTATAACAACAAAGAAATATTCCGATTCCCCTTATCACTTTTCTTCATCTCTCTCTCTATATATATATATATAGGAGAGAAAGAAATATATACATATATATAATCATTTATACTGGATATAGACCTGCCGGAGGCGATGAACGATAGGGAGAAGTGGCGAGAGAGGGTCAGGGATATCCGTGCAAGTGGCACGACATGATGATGATGATGATGATATATAATCATACGGACATCGTAATATTCTCTGGATGTGAATGTAAGCGAGAGTAATCACTCTTCACGGGATCTCTCAAAGCAATAAATTTTATTTGACAATACTCTTCCTTTCCAAGTAATATACAACAGATTTTAATAGGTAAGGTACTAGCACTAAGTTATTTGTTCTAAGAAACGATCCCGGAACTGACTTGCTGAACGCCAAAAATAGATTGCTTTTATAATGTTAGAGGGTTATGTCTTACTATTTACTCATAGCTTGACGGGATAGAAGTATATTCATGCCTTTTCCCAAATCATAAGCGTGAAGTGAAGATAAACTGTCCCAGCTGGACTTCGAACTCAGTATACTGGTTCCATTGTCCTTGCCGTTAACCGTTAGGCCATTCATAACTCCAAGACTAAGGCCGGTTTGGTAAATAACCACAAAGCTTCATTTACTGTACATTTTGTGAAAGTTATCCAAATTACCATTGGGTTGTGACACAAGATACCTGAAAATGGAACAAATAAATAACTTAGTGAGAGAAAGTGGAGAGAGAGAAAGAGAGAGAAATGGACAGAGAGAGGAACAAGGAGATAAAAGGATGAAGAGGCTAAAATAAATAGATGTTCAAACAATGAATTTATTGCAAGCGTTACAATATACGAATGCTAGGAGTAAAAAAAAGTCTGGTTTCACCGATAGCCAGATTAAGATAGATATGAACTGCCTGGTATACATAGATTGAAAGAAAGAGTGAGAGAACTGACTGAAGAGAGAGAGAGAGAGAGAGAGAGAGAGAGAGGAGTGAAACGAAAGAAAGAAAGAAAGAAAATGCTATGTCTTCTATTCAACAAGAAGCTTTTTTCCCACTGAGCGTTTTGTTTGCCATGCCTTCCAGGAACAACGACCCAGGCGGTCAAGTCACGGAGCCTGAACACAGCAAATAACACAAGACCGAGAGAGAAAAACAGACGTAGACACCGAGAAAAAGAGGAAAGGAAACTTTGTGTGTATCTGTGTGTGTGTGTGTGTGTGGCATGAAGTTGAGTCAACATTTTTTATACCCACGTCTGCGCACAGCTGAGCTAATAGGTTAGTTGGAAAGACGTGCCTCGTAGCGGTGCACAATCAGTCTCATTCTATGAATGGAGACAGTGCGTCATCATCTTCGCCTACCGCTTTTGTTATCCGTAATGTTCACAGGTACATTTCTAGACGACAATTTGCAATTTCATGGTGACAAAAAGAAAGATGGAGGGTCGAGTTAAACGTGAGTACTACGTGTGAAAGGATGGGGGAAGAAGAAAAGTGAAATAAGTGTGAAGTATACGACATTGTCAGCATCTTCATTGTTAAGAGAGAATGTACTGCGTCAGTGTAAAAAATTCTTGTCTTTGCAAGTCAAATTTATCTATGAATAAGTATATGTATACGAAGGTGGACTAAAAAATTCATTGGCTGAAGGGTTCATAGGATGACGTCATATCTGATAATGATGACAATTTTTACCAATAAGATCCAAGTACAGCAACACGGATAACAGAAGGGTATGGACCACAAGGGGTTGATGATAAAAAAATCCTTTAGTCGCATTCCATGAGAGTGCCTTGGTCAGTAAAAGAACTTTTCAATCGACCGTCGTATATGTATATAAAGAGAGAGTGAGAGAGAAAGAAAAGAGAGGCAGAGAGACAGAGTTACGTATGGGATATGTGTGTGTGTGTGTGTGTGTGTGTGTGTGTAGTGAGAAGTTGAGTATATTTTTAGACCAACGGTTTCATCGGACTTCATACGTGTCGATACAAGCACACCTGAAGATTGGACACACGCACACACACACACAAACACACATATATATATGTGTGTGTGTGTGTGTGTGTGTGTGTAACATGTAAGCGTACCCATATAAATCGTTTATATTGCAAAGTTCAACAGAAATTTTGTCTCCTTTTTAAGTACAGCTTCTGGTTTGTGCATATGCCATTTGTTAAGTTGGTGACATATCAGTTTCTTGTATAATTTCCTGTGTATCGTCTTGTTCATCCAGTCATGCCTATTCTTGGATTAGTTTTGTGCTTGTTTGCTGCAATCGCTTATTGTAGGATAAATTGCTACACCTCGATCACCACATCACTTACACTTACTATTCCACTATATATTATTTTCCTACTCGCTAGCTTTCCCATAAGCAAAAGCTAGTGGTTTTTCACTGAACTCTGAGTGACAGCAAGTCTCCAGGACTCTTCTGAGTATTCTAGCTGCTCTGAGCGATGCTTTGGTCTGGATTGTTTCGATTTTTCCACTGATTTCTAATTTCTCCATTTTTTTTTTTTTTTTTCAAAACGTTTTGGTACTGTTCCCTGTGCACCATCTATAATTGGTATCACCGTCTCTTTCATGGTCCATTTTTTTTTCAGTTCTCTAGCAAGGCCCAAGTATCTATTTATCTTTTCGCTCCCTTATTTTTTGGTGTTAATTAACAGAAGGTCTGGTCTTCTGGTTGGGATTAGGTAATCCGTTTGTATCTCAAAATCCCAGAAAATTGTATGCGTCTCATTCTCCAGTACTGATTCTGCTTTGTGTATATACCATTTGGTAGTATGGTTAAATCTTAATCGCTTGTACAATTCCGAGTAAATCACTTTTCCCACCAAATCATGCCCAACCTTGTACTTTTTATGTCAGTTTGCTGCCTTCGCTTATTGCCGGATTAAACATTTCATCTCTGTCTTCACATAATCTACACTTGCTGTTCCGTGGCGTCTTATCAATTTTTGTTTTGATATAATCATTTTTTATACTGCTGTTAAAAGAGGTTCCTTTTCTCTCTTGAGGTTTCTCCTTCTTAGCCATGCCGTGGTTTTCTCGCGTGTAATCTCGCCAGTTTGTCGCTTGAAGTATCCATACAGTTGTTTTTCCCCCCTTTTTCATTTTCTAGATATTGTTGTTTTATAGTGTATTCCTTATGTTGACATTGTTATTATTGGCTGCTGGAATTAGTATTTCTTTTCTTTTCTTTTCCTTTTGTGTACTCCTCGAGCCCTTGAATTATTGCATCGATGCCATCCTCAATACTGGCGTGTCCGGTTCATTCACCTTTTCTTGTCACGTAGGATCTATCTATGTCATCTCTCAGGTGTTAAGGTATTGTGCATCGTCCTCAATTTCCTTGTCCTTTGGCTCATTTTTCTGGGTTCCTCTCTTGTTCATTTTAAGAATGGTTCAAAGTACCTTATAAGGGGGGCTGCTCAGGTGTTTATCGCTTTGATTATCCCGTCTGCTGCTGAGTTTGGTTTCTAGAAGTTGTCCTGTTCATCTGGGGTCTTCTTTTTTTTCATCTCTGATTGATGGTTTCCACTTCCACTATTCCCAAGTACTTGCAATTTTCTTTTTCTCTAAGCGTTCTAATGCTTTCCTTATTTTGTAGTTCTATTCCTTTTGTTGTTTCTCTTTTCCCTGTTTTCATTATCAGCATCGCACGTTTTTCAATCCAAAATATTAATTCCTATATCCTGACCTTTTATTCTTATAACTTGTACAAGCGTTTCTAGTAAGAACCAGTACTTAATATAATACTCTTTTGAGAGTTTTTCACACCAGCGTTAGCTGATGATTCTCCACTGTAGTTTGAGTGACAACAAGTCTCCTCAAGTGTCCAGAACTCTTCTCTGTATTCTGGCTGATCTAAATAATGCTGTCAACTATTCGTCAGGTTCATTTTTTTTTTTTTTTTTTTTTTGCTGTTGACTATCACTAGGTCATCTTGCTGAGATTATTATTATTATTATTATTATTCATTCTATGTGAGTTTTTCACACAAGTTTTAACAGGTGGTTTTTCACTGAAGTTCAAATAACAGCAACTCTCCTCAGATCTCCAATTTTTTTTCTAAGTATTCTGGCTGATATTTACAGTGCTGAGGTCTAGATAACCTCAAATCTTTCATCTCCTGTTCCCCCTGTCTCTTTTCCATTCCTTTATGGCTTGTTCCAAGCGAACCATTTACAATTGGTATCACTGTCACCTTCATATTTCACAGCTTTTTCAACTGTCTGACAAGATCCAGGTATTTGTCTGTCTTTTTGTGTTCTTTTATTTTCACTCTATCGTCCGCTGGAACGATAAAATATACGAGATAGTTATTTCTTTTCTTCTTATTAATCAATACTTGATCTGGTCTCCTGATGGAAATTTGGTGATTCGTTTGTATCTTAGTCCCAGAAAATGTTATTGGTCTCATTTTTGGGGACAATTTTAAGTGGTAGTCTTTCACTGAAGTCTGAGTTGCAGCAAGTCTCCTCAGATCTCCAAGACTCTTCTGATTATTCTAGCTGATCTTAACAATCCTGTAGTCTGCATGATCTTGATTCTTCCTCTGATTCCCAGTTCTTCCATTCTCCTTTTCAAGCCTTTGAGTACCATTCCAAGTGAACAAACTACAATAAGTATTACTGTCGCTTTAATGTTCTGCAACTTTTTCGGTTCATTTGCAAGATCCAAATATTTGTCAATTTTTTTTTTTTTTTTTTTTTTTGCTTTCTTTCATTTTCAATCTGAAGTCCGTTGGAACAGCGAAATCTACTAGATGGCAGGTATTTTTTTTTTCGGTGATACTAGATCTAACCTTCTAGCAAGGAATCGATCATCCATTGGTATCTCAAAGTCCCTAAGAATTTTAGAGGTCTCATTTACAAGAAGAGATTCTTGTTGTGCATATATCAATAGTCAGTATTTTCAAATTTTAATCCTTTGCACACTTCCCAGTGGATCTCTTTTCTTACATTGCCGTACCTAGTCTTGCATTCTTTTTTGTGCCATTTTATTTATCTATTTATTCATTTATTTATTTATTTGCATTCACTTATACGATTAACAACTTCTCTATCTCCACATAACCTACGTTTGATATTCTTCTGTGTATTATCAATTTTTTTATTTTGACGAAATTAGTTCTTATGGGCATTATTTTGTGGTGCTATAAAAAGAGAATCTGTTTCTTTCAAAAGGTGTCTCTTTCTTAGCCATATCCAGGTCATCTCGTTAGCAATTTCGTTGGCTTGTCGCTTGAAGCATCCATACAGTTGTTTTTCTTCCCATTTTTTCTGTATTTTTTATTACCCAGTCGGCTTGGACAGTAGAATACAGCGACTGCACCTCTGCAGAGGGGTAAGACCTTCCAAATGAGTGTCCTGGATATGACACAAAACAATCTGATGATGAGGTTCCAGTGGTGCTGGAGCTTTGGCGAATGTAGAGTACCCCTTCATTGCTATTGTTCTCAGATTCACTCTGGCCCGGAATGGTAGGACCTGATAGGGTCCTATCTATAGGTTGAATAGAACTAACTGCATACTTATTCTAAACTGAATTGTTTGAATTAGAACTGTTTGATTAAACTGAATAACTTAAAATAGACATGTTTTTGACAATCAAACTGTGTACTTACATTTAAACTGCGTACTTTTGCTAAACTGAATTGCTTTAAATGGAACTGTTATTGACATTGAAACTGTACTTACACTAAACTGAATAGTTTAATATAGAACTGTTTTGATATTTAACTGTGTGTAAACAAAATCTATACTAATACTAAACTGGATTAGAACTGTTTGAATAAACTGAATATCTTGAAATAGAAATGTTTTTGACTATTAAACTGTATACTAATGCTAAACTGAATTGTTCGAAATCGAACTGACTATTTGCATAAAAATGGATTTGGTGTTAAATAACCTATAAAGGTTGATATGCCATAAAACCAAAACAACCAATCAACTTATATTTTTACTTTTCTTTTTCTATATGTTCCTTCTTTGTCTGTTGATATTGTTGTTACTGACTGTCTTTCTTTTCTCTTTTTTATATATCCCTCTGAGTCACTTAGTTGTTGCATTCATACAGTTCTTAATGCTGGCAAGTCTTCTTCTTCCTCCCTTTCTTGACAGATAAACTCTGTTTATGTCATCTCTTGGGTTTAAATTCTTGTGTACCATCATCAATTTCATTGTTCTTTGGTCCATCTGTCTAGTTCCTTATTTTTCCCGCTATTGAAACCGGCAAAATGATGCGAGATACTCCCAAGTCAAGGACGGAGGAATGAGAATATTCTACTCTTAAAAGGTTAAGTTCGAAATACTTGAAAGGTTACTGAGTATATCAAAAGATACCTGAAGAATGCCAGAGTACAGTGGCTGAAACGTTGTGAGTATAGCAACAAAAATGAGGACATCAGTCAGCAATTTATAAAGAATAACAATGGCTCATCTTGGAAATATCATCATCATCATGTTGTGCCGCTAGCACGGATATCCCTGACCCTCTCTCGCCACTTCTCCCTATCGTTCATCGCCTCTGGCAGGTCTTCAGGGCTACATCCCGTAACCTCACATAGCTGCTGTACGTATGTTCGAGCTGGTCGTCCTGCTTTTGCTCGTCCATATGTGCGGGTCCATAGGAGTACATCACTTATGAGCTCGTCCCTGCTTCTCCAGCAGTGTCCTGCATACTAACGAATAAGTGGGAAAACGGCATAATGGCATAAATTCAAAACAGCCATGCTAGATTTAATGTTCGATATCTGCATTATAATAAAATAAACGGCAGCGGTTCAAACTGCTAGACACTCAGAACGGACAATGTCACCATAGGAAGGATAACATTAAGATGAAAACCAGCTAGAAAGTAAAGGTTCCGCTGGCCAAAGGACACCTGTCATAGATACAGCAGAAGAGCGAGCTGAGTTAGGTGAATTTTTAATAGGGCAAGGTGTTAGTTTTGTAATGATTACCGTCGTAGGAAACAAAATCGACAACCCCAGTTCAAATCCAATTACGCTTCAACCCTTGAGAAAGGTATACATCCAACTATTCTCCCCGCTTCTATGGGTTGACAGCGGGGCAAACTGAGAAGGAAAACTCTGAATATAAACCTGTAAAGCTTCACTTAAAAATTTAACCTGTGATAAAGTCTGTTCGTGCGGAGGGGTTAGGTAAATACATACACAGTGTAATTTACGGTAACAATAATATGCCATTCGAGCTTGCAGACTATAATTCCTCGCGAGGTGCTCTTAAAACTAGCTTAGATTTGACATTAGGCCTCAGGTATGGGGCACCTTGTAAAGATTGACCTCAATGATGAGTAGTAATTGTTCTTAGACGCTAATTTGCTTACTATTAGTCTACGACAAATTGCCTTGGTGATATGTATCAATTTAAAGACAACTTTGCTAAGCATGAAGCACCAACAAGCTACCCAAGCGATATGTATTAAACAAATGATTAATTTGCTAACCATGAGATTCCAGCGAGGTGCCCAAGCAATAAATATCAATAAAAAGACTAATTTACTAACTAGTAGACTGCAACAACAAGAGGCCCACGCTGTATGTATTAATTAAAAGACCAATTAGCTAGCTATTAGACGACAGCAAGGTGCCCAGGCGATATGCATAAGTCAAAAGATTAATTTGCCAATTTTTACACTACGGCAAGCGATATTTAGTAATTAAATGAGTTATTTGCTAACCATTAGTCAATCATAAGGTGGCCAGTCGATATGTATCAATTAAAAGACTACATTGCCGACCATTAGACTACGATAAGGTGCCCAGACGTTATGTATCAATTAAAAGACAAATTTGCAAGCAATTAGACTACAACAAGTTACCCAGACGTTATGCATCAATTGAAAGACTAATTTGCTAACTATAAGACTACGATAAGGTGCACAGGTGATATGTATCAGTCATATGACGAATTTATTTACCATTAGATTAGAACAAGGTGCCTAGACGATATGTACGATTTTAAAGGCAAATTTGTTAACTATTAACATATGACAAGATTTCCAATCGTTGACTTTTACACGGCAAAAATCAGCATTTCTAGTTTTTACAATTTCCTTATTTTGTTGTATTTTGACCTTCGACCCGGCCAAAAATGCCATTCAAAGGGATGCACCGGAAGGAAGTGACACATTCCAATGGCAGTTATGAGAGGAAATCGCGTGGGCGGAAATTGGCTGATGAAATGGGACGAGGTAAAAAATTCCCATGGTACACTCATAGACTGATGCACCGAAAGAGAGTGACCTGTGAACTGCATGACAGTTATTTCCGCTTCATGACGATTAAACATGCGATTCCAAAGATCGAGTAGACGACTGAGTGGAAGTTGGACTATTATATAACTCAGTCAAGACAGAAGTTGCAGTTAGAGTTGGAGATAAGTTGCTGATAAGATGTGGTAGGGAAAGCCACGCCAGGCCGAAGGGAACCCTTGGGGCCCCTGATTTGAGGTCCAGAGAAGTTGCTGATAAGATGCCGTAGAGAAAGCCAGCAGAGTGAGCCCCGGGCCTCCGGTTGAGCAGCCCTGGAGAACGAGAAAGACACAACGCTGACGGCCATAAGGGTGGGTGTCAAAATATTGCAGTTCCGTTCGGTCTCCAGCTCCTTCTCACACGCAAACCTTGAATAACCCTTTTCGAACCCTTACAATAAAGTGAGAGGTATATTTGTTAAAGCGGTCTTCCTGCGTCTTTATTATTGTGTCGTTATGATGCTGTAGATGACAATATAACAGTTTTTGTTTAGTTTATCTATCTATTTATTTTGATTGTTCATTTTTTGGTTATTGTTTTTTGTTTTGTCTTATTTTTGTTCTACTTTTGTTTTATTTATTGATTCATTCATTCATTGTGTTAGCATTCTGTAATTCAAATACCTTTACGATAAATTAAAACTCTTGTCCCAACAGATGAGATATGCACATATTGTTCGATGAACAAGGAGTATATGAAACAAACAGAAAAAGGCTTACTTGATGAAAATAGGCAGTAAAATGATCATAGCTATGCAGGCTGTACTGTTCAATGGCGAGACAAGAGACAATGTTCAAAGAACGGAGGCAAAAGAGGATGAGAAAGGTTTTCTGATATTCTCATATGACAGTCCTTGGGCCACCAAACGAACAAGCCCATTCTCCAAGGGAGACATTTATTGTCTCCCTCCAACGCTATGACTAAAGCGTCTGTGAGCTGAAGATTAGAAACCAGTGGCGTAGCTAAAGGGGAAATTGGTAAGGCGAGTGTTCTATTTTTTAAGAGTGGCGCCTTTCAACAATTTTAGCTCGTTCTGCACTGATTCAAAATTGTTTTATATACTGAAGAAAATTTCTATTTGTTAACTTTTACGATAAAAAAAATCAGTATGGCAGTTTTTCTATTTGTTTTGCTTTTGCTTCTGCTTTTATTTATTTATTTATTTATTTGCGTTTTAGCAGAATGACGTCGAGTTTCACTCAACAGTTCAGATACTTTTACAATGCTTTAATGGAGACGCTTGTTTCCACCCACTTTTCACGTTTGAATCACGCCATAACAAATTTACAATGCGTACTGCTTGATTAAACAGAGAATTATTTTCAAGCGTTATCTTTCTTTGAAGATTATCGGCCGACTATCTGGTTGAGTAGGTACGATCACAAAATCGACATTGCTCATCGTTTGTTTAAGAGTTAATGTAGAATAAAGTGACTTTATTAAAAGAAAGAGTTTGTTTTTATTTTGTGTTTTTTATTTTGTATTATTTTATTTTATTTTTATCTGACTTGCTTAACGCCGAGTTTTAAAAGAAATCTACAAACAGAAAAGGTTTTCCATGGTTTGCTAGTTGATAGATTGAAGATTAAAGGTAGATCAACCCTTTTGGATTATTTAATGCCAAATTTATATATATATATATATATCTTTAATTTTCAATATATATATTGAATATATATATATATATATATATAAATCGTATATATATATATATATATATACGATTTGTAAGGGAATAGTTTATATGTAACTTTATTTTGAACGGGTTACTTGAGTTCATTTGTCCGCACACAGTTACACAGACAAATGGCTTCAAGTATTCCTATCTAACACTAATAATTCTATTTAATGTTAATCATTAGTTTGCACGATGAAAGAATTTCAAGTATTCCTATGTAACACTTAACAACTATCTTATATCAATCATTTGTTTGCATTCAGTTAAATGGTTACAAGTATTCTTATCAAATACTAATAATCTTATTTAATAACAATCATTTGTTTGCACACAGTTAAATGCTTTCAAGTACTGCTATCTAACATTAGTAATTCTATTTATCAAATGTTCCAATCTAGTAGAAATAGTTTGCACAAAGCTATATGGTTTCAAGGAAGTATTGATAATAATAATCCTTAGTAAATGCTTGAACAGTCCAATTTGACCCATGGATAGGACTCAAATAAGTACAATCACAGCGGGTCAGAGTGGATCTGGGAGTAATGACAATGAAGGGGTACTCCACATTTCTCAAAGTTTCAAGACTGGAGCCGCACCATTAGATTTAGTTTATTGTCTTACGCAGGAAATACGTTCTGGGAAGGGTAAATATCATCCCACTACAGAGGCGCATTCAGCTTATTCGACAGCCCTAGCCAATAGAGCGAGCATTGTTTTAAAAATGAAAGCATAAAATCACCATACAGCAACTCGTGAGTGTGTGCACACTCGATAACACAAAATGATTGGTTTTTACAGCATGTCAACCCGTCTAGAGGTATTTTATACCAAGAGGTTAGTAAATTGCATTCATTTAACGTATATATTTACATTTTTTTTTTTTTTTTTATTTCATAAAGGTTTTTTGCACACAGTTGTAAGATATCAATATTCCAATCTAAAACAAATAATTAGTACCCAGTTGTGTGATTTCATTAATTCGTTTTTGATAAAAATGATGATATGGTTTCAAGTAATTATTTCTATTCAATACTAATCTCTTGTCTGCTCACAGTTATATGGTTTCAGGTAACTAAAATCAATAATCCTTCGTAAACAATTATAGATTCAAATGACAATTCTTAATACAAATAATTTATACGTATTTATATCGTTTCAGTTTAATAAAATTTTAAACAGATCAATTTGACCCATATATTCTCAGCTCTGGGTCAAATAGATCTGTTTGAAGTATGGAGTACCCCTTCATTGCCATTACTACTCGGACCCGGAATGGTAGTACCTTTTAGGGTCAAAAATAATAGTTCAATCTTTTGGATATTTGACATCTGTTAATTTAGCAGCGATAGTCGGACCTGGTTAAACAAAAATAACAGGAAATGCACCTGGTACCTAAAGTAAACAGGACGGAGATGTTCTCAGTGGAAATGCCACGGAAATTACGTGGGTAGCATGCTGGACGGAAGCGTGATCACGTGCATTGTGTAGACGGCAGACCGAAAGAGGTGTGACTGCGAGAATTTACGTGGGCGCCCGGGATAACCTGGAAAAGTTTGACCTGAATTGGAGGAAGAAATGTATGCAGTTCAGCTGTTGTTTTTTTTTTTTACTTTCCCGTAACCCATCTATGATTTTGGATAAAAAAGAAAAAGAAAAGAGGCAGATTATATTTTTATACATCAGTGTTGTCGGCTTTCTCTACGATACAGCAAATCTTTTGGGGTGGTTATTTGTTATTTGAAACCATACAGCTGAGTGCAAGTTATTCGTTTAAGAATGGAATTCTTGATTAACAGAATGACTAATGTTGAATCGCAATACTTGTAACAATTTAACCATATTTACCAAACCCCCCCACCCCCGCTCGGGCAGGATATGACACAAGGTCAATTTTAAGCGGAGTTTGAATTCAGAATTTTCCTTCTCCTAGACCAGTTGCCTCACCAAGGCTGAAGAAGCCAGTCTGCCCTATTATTTACCCGTAAATGGAGGGAGAATAATTGGATTCACACCTTACGCCAGGGCATTAGAGCTATGTGAAATGCAATCAATCTCATCCAGGATTTGAACTCTTGTTGCCGTGTCCCTTTTCTTCGACGATAACCATTACATCACAGGCAATTTAACGGTGTACAAATGATTAATGTTAAATAGAATTTGGCATAATGGTTAGAGTATTTGCCAATGGTCCGGGAGACTGAGGTTCAATTCCTGGTCGAGTCATACCAAAGACTAAAAAAGGGATACTTCCTTGCTTAACACTCAGCATTATAAGGCAGGTAGGTGGAGCAATCCAGGGGTAGTAGCAATTGAAAAAGGAGCCTTCTGGTCGCTCTTAACTACGGTCGGCCAACTTACTACATATTTGTGTTAGATAAGAATAAATGTAATCATTTATCTGGATGTAAACAAATGAGCTCTGACTCGTTCAAAATAAAGTTACGTACAAACTGTACGCTTACAAATCATATATATATATATATATATATATATATATATATATATATATATATATATATATATATATATAACAGGATTGGATATTTAATAACCCACAAATGTTGATACGCCATAAAACACAACCCAACTAAGCCATGTAGCTTTTTAACGTAAGATTCCACACATACGAAAAGGAACACGTTTGCATTTCACTTCACGTTAATGCCCTTTGAAAGACATTACTCTACCTGTCCTTCTCCAGCCATGGGTAAATATTAGGGTAGACTGGGTTCTTTAGCCTTTGTTTAGCAACTATTCTAGGACAAGAAAAACACTGAATTCGAACCAGCTTTACTCTGCATACTAATTGACCTTGTTTCACATCGTTGCAAAGGTGTTAGGTAAATACAAACAATTGCCCTTGACTCAGGCCGATAGTTAGCAAACTAGACAGACAAACTATTTGCAAACGTTGTGAGTTTGGTTCTCCTGGTGCTCAATTATCATAGCTTTGCGTCAGACGAACGTAAGGTTAGTAAATATCGTCAGTGAGTTCATTCTTTTTTAAGAGTTCAGTGAAAACGACTCTGTTCTAAATATAGCCTTGTCTTCCAAACTCAAGTAGGAATATTTACTTGCAACCCCTTCTGATGCGAAATTCGACAAAAATTTCTAGGAACGAACTTTCTTTTTCCTATAGATACTTAATCTACCAAATGTCGTATGGAATTAACATTATTGCCAGAGAATCTCAAATATAAATATTAAGCACATTAAAAGCCTTTACGACGATGAATCGCTTGTGGTGGTCCCGGCATTACCAAAGATTACTAGCCCTTTCCCAACAACTTTTACCACATCTGCGTTCAAATACACAATAATCTACAAGACTTAAATGACATTGGATAGTAAAGTCAATATTTACTTCTTTCACCTGGCCCACTGCAATGAAGCGGAACACGAAGGCATTAGACGGCGGCGTAGAAGCCGTCAGAACTGGGAGTCATGGTGGTATTTTAGTGGTTCGTGGGTGACATGGTCTTAATCAAGGAAAAGACTTGATAAGAATCCTAGGGTTCGTATAGTGTTTCGAACCGTTTTACTTCTATTGCCAATAATGAGAAGCTGTCTCCTTTCTTTTCATTTGTTGTTGATCTAAGGTAGGTCCCCGTCTTGCCTTTTTTTATCCACCTCCCTTCCTTCATCTATCTTTCTTTTCCTCTTTCTCTCTCCCTCTCTCTACAAGTGACTGGCAGGTACCCAAAGGTACACGCAAGCCGTCATCTTAAACACACATAACGTTGACAGGCAAGGAAATGAGATGGTGTTGATAGATTAGAAACTCTTTCAATATTTCTGGGCTGTCTGGACGAGAATAAAAGAAATGAGTGGAGAGAGAAACGGAAAAAGCACCCATAAGTCCAATTATTTCACCGCCCAACCAGGTTGTTATAGTAAAGGGCCGATAATCAAGAGGTTGGAAATCCGGCTTGTACTTAGAAGGAAAACACTGACCCCTGAAAAAGTCAAATCGCGGCCAGTCTCATATCCACAGAATATATTATGTTTTAATGACAACTTAGTTATTATTATTATTATTATTTCTTCTGAGTTTTTTACATCAGCTCTAACATGTGGTTTTCAATGGAGTCCGAGCGACAACAGGTTTCCAGGACTCTTCTAAGTATTCTAGCTGATTTTAAGTGATGTTGTCTGAATGGTCTCGATTTTTTCTCTGGTCTCCAATTCTTCAATTCTCTTTGCCAGGTCTTTAGCGACCGTTCCAAGTGCACCAACGATAATTGGCATCACCATCAACTTCACGTTTCGCAGCTTTTCCAACTGGCAAGATCTAAATATTTGGCCGTCTTTTCGCTTTCTTTCATTTTCACTCAATGGTTCGCAGGAACGGCGAAATCCACTAGAGGGCAGGTTTCTTTACTTTTTTTTTCTCGTTTATTAGAACTAGGATTGATCTTCTGGCCGGAACAGAGTGATGTGTTTGTATCTTAAACTCTGAAGAATTTTATGGGTCGCATTTACTTGGACGGATTCTGGTTTGTGCATGTACCATTTGTCTGCATTGTTAAATCTAAACTCTTGAACAATTCACAGCGAATCCCTTTTCCCACCAACTTGTATTTAGTCTTGTATTGCTTTTGTGCAAGTTTGGTCTCTTCGCTTATAATATGATTAACCGTTTATTTCTATCTCCACATAACCTACACTTGCTATTCTTCTCCATATTATCTACTTTTGCTTTAATATAACTGGTTCTTATGACATCATTTGGATCTGTTATTAAAAGAGATTACGTTTCTCTTTTCAGGTTTCCTATTCTTGACCATGTCAAGGCTATCTCATGTACAATTCTCCAAAGTTTGTCGATTGAAGTATGCATGCTGCTGTTTTTCCCTATTTTTTGCTTTTTCTTAGATTTTTATTATTACTATTATTATTAGCTATTTATGAATTTTTCATACAAATTTTAACTGGTCGTCTTTTACTTGAGTCCGTGCAACAGAAAATTTCCTCAGGTCTCCAAGACTCATCAATGCATTCGCTCTCAACAGTTCTGGGTTCTGGATGGTCTTGATTCTCCCTCTCATCTCTATTTTCCCCATTCTCTTTTCCAGGTCTTTAGAAACTGTTCCAAGGGCATCAACTACAATTGATATCACCGTCACTTTCAAGTTCCACACCTTTTTCGGCTCTCTAGCAAGATCAAGATATTTGTCTATCTAAGCTTTCTTTTATTTTCACTCTGTGGTCTGCTTGAACAGTAAAATCCACTTGATAATTTCTCTTCTTCTCCTTAAATAAAACTAAGTCTGATCTTCTGACCTGGACTGTGTGAACCAGTTTTTCACATTTAGAAAAATAATTCTACCAGGCGAAATAACATGGATGTTGATGGCCAGCAACCAAAAAAGCTTTTGAGGATTACTGATTGATTAAATTTTTTGGATTTGTTTTATTTATTTATTTACTTATTTATTTTGCTGTTATTGTTGTTATTTATTTATTTATTTTTCAGGCCATCCTGTTTATTAGGACGAAACTGTGGAAACGTAGCTTTCCATTAGAACAGTTGTTCAATGTCTGTTAAATCTTGACAAATATAGTTCAGATTTTGTCAATGGAACGTCACGTTGGTAGAGAGCAAGAGAGATTTGATCTAGAACAAGTAAAAAAACACTCTTCTCTCTTTCAGCTTTTTTCTTTTAGTCTTCAGATTCTTCTCTTTCCATGATTAATTTTTTCTTTTCTTTTTTTCTTTTTTCTTTTCTTTTAAACCTTTGTTTCAAAGTTCCTGCATATTCCCTTCTTTACGCTTATTTGTCTATTTTTTTTTCTTTTTCCACTTTTCTTTCCTCTCTCTCTCTCTCTCTCTCTCCCTCTCTCTCTTTCTTTCTTTGCCTCTCTCTTTCTTTTTGTTCTTTTCATTGCCTTTTATATAAGATTTCTGCCTTTTTCTAATTAGTTTTTTCTCTGTTTTGTTTCTTCTTTTTTTTTTTTTTTTTGTCTTTTTAAATTCTAATCTTTGTCTGATTTCCTTTATATTAATTTCTTTCTTTCTCTCCTTCACCTCCGTCTCTCTGTCTCTCTCTGTCTCTCTCTCTCTCTATATATATATATATACATTTTTGATTCAATTTCCATTTTTATTTTCCTTTCTTTTATTTTTCACACTCTCTCTCTCTCTCTCTCTCTCTCTCTCTCTCTCTCTCTCTCTCTCTCTCTCTCTCTTACTTCTCAGTCCTTTTCTCTTATTTTTTTAGCATTTTCTGCGTTTCCACTTTCACTCTTCTCTCATTCTCTCTTTGCTTCTATTTCTCCCTTTCTTTGTCTTTTTCTTTCACATCGTCTTCAATCATCACTTGGCTTTCTTTTTCTCTTCAACCTGATTCATATTCTATGTACGTCATCTTTCTTTATTCTTTCTCGCGTTCTGTCTTTTCTTCTTTCTTCCTCTTCTTTCTTATTTTCTCTTACACCCTTTTCTTTCTTTCTTTCTTTTCCTTCCTTTTCTCTTCAACCTGATTCATATTCTACGTATGTCGCCCTCTTTCTTTATCCTCTCTTTATTCTCTCTCCCACTCTTTTTCGTTCTTTCTTCTGCTCTCTCTCTCTCTCTCTCTCATCCTTTTCTCTCCCTCTTTTTATCTTTTTCACTTCAACCTGATTTATATACAACGAATGTCCTATTACTCCCCCCATTTCTCTCTCTTTTGCTCATTTCTACCTCTTTTTTGTTATCTCTCTTTCTCTCATCAACCTGGCTCATCTTCTACGTATGTCTCCCACTCTTTTTATCTTCTTTATATTTTCCTTTCACTCATACTCATATTTTATCTTTCTGCCTCTTTTAGTTTCCCTTCATTTTCCTCTCCCTATCTCTTCTTCTTCTTCTTCTTCTTCTTCTTCTTCTTCTTCTTCTTCTTCTTCTCAACTTGTCTCTTTCCTTTTCTGTTTGTTCATTTGTCTCCCTCTGTCCGTCCAAACTGTCTTAATATTTAAACAACCTAGGTTCGCGCTTCTCAGCCTGTCAGGTTCCCTGTACCCAATGGCCAGATATCAAATACATTTTAGAAAGAAACGAGAAAAAAAACTATGACACCTACGAGACAAGATTCAATAACTGTTGCTTTTTGCACTGTCGTCACTTTATTTTACCAAGCAAAGTACTCCTCTACCAAGACCCACTTTCGGGGGCTCTTTATCTGAACTAGCTAAGCAATTTTCATAAGGAAACAAAAGACATTGGTGATGAGTCTGGTGTTAGTTTTCATTTTGGAGGTCAAGGATTGTGTATGTAAAAGGCCTAAAGTGGAAAATGTTGCACGACATCTCTCTCACCTGTTGACTATCGGCAAGGGATTTGAGATGACGATGCCTACTACTACTGCTATTACAACTACTACTTGTAATAAAAAAAATATATATGGCCTGCAGCCTCGACATGCTTGTGATGGTGCAGTGGTTTTATAAAGTATTTCCCTTTGATCAAACCGAAATGATTGGTTGAATGATTGGTTGATTGACTTTAATCGCATGACATCCTGTCTAGGGTTATTTTATGCCTAAAGGTTAGGGAATCACATTCATTGTATGTCCATATCAACATTTTTGTGTAGTCGTTTCTGAAGAGATTTGTTTTGCATCGAAATTTTTTTTTTAAGATCTAGAAGACTAATAGATAGAATGCTAACAGGTTCTATCACGACGAGCTAGTGTGGACCTGGGAGTAATGGTTATAAAGGGATAGTTCAAATTACCTGACAGGGAACCCAAATGAAGTAATCAAGTTGGTTTGGTTTGGTTTGGTTTTATGGCATATCAACCATTGTTAGTTATTTATTGCCAAATCCTGTTTTTGCATATTTATTATATATATGCTTCGTAAAAACATTTTGTATACATACAGAGTTAAATGATCAAACAGTTCTATTTCTAACAATTCAATTTGGTATAAGTCATTTGTTTGCACTCAGTTTAAAACTGTTCTATTCGACTCATTCAGGTGTTACCATTTCAATTCAGAGTGGACCTGGGAGCAATGGCAATTAAAAGGTACTCTACATTGTCCAATGCTTCAGCTTTACTGGAACCTCACCATCAGATGTTTAATGTCATATCCAGGTTTCTCACTTGGGGTGGGAATCATACCCATCGGCAGAAATACAGTTGTTGTATTCTACAGCCCCAGCCGACTGAGCTGAAATATTTTGTGACATATCCAGGACTTTCGTTGGGGGTGGGGAGTCTTACCCCTTTGCAGAGATGATATATTCAACAGCCCCAGCCGACTGAGCTGAAATAGTTTAGCGTCATATTCAGGACTTTCGTTGGGGGTGGGGTGTCTTACGCCTCTGCAGAGATACGCTTGGTATATTCTACAGCCCCAGCCGACTGAGCTGAAATATTTTGTGACATATCCAGGACTTTCGTTGGGGGTGGGGTGTCTTACCTCTCTGCAGAGATACACTTGGTATATTCTACAGCCCCAGCCGACTGAACTGGCATCAAGTGGAAATTCGGTGATTTAATAAACAAATTAAGTCGCGAAACCACCAACCAAGGTCAAAACTCTGGCTGTTGATACCCTGTCGACGGAGCTTTGAATACTCTGACTTTATCCCCCACAGAGGACTCCTTCCCCACTCCAAGAAAAAAGGATATCCTGGATGTGACACTAAACTGGATCTGATTGTAAGTAGATCTGAAAAGAGGGACGTAACTCTTCATTTCCATTATTTATAACTCCATTCTAAACCGGAGTGGTAGCATTTGAGTCCGAGCGATGGCTCAAATAGCTCTGACTAAAAATCATTTGAATTCGATTGGATTGTTTGTAAAAAATAAAACTCTTAACATCAACACAAAAAAAATGTAGGAGGCACGCTTAGCGTAACAAATATCATTGTAAATGATGGAATCGGCAACTCGAGTTCAAATCCTGAACAAAGCTGCTTGCTTTCAGATTTGCGCTAATGTCCTAAGGAAAGGCATAAATTGATCTGTATTCCACCCTGCTATAGGTAATAGCAGGGTAGGCTGAGTTCTGTATCCTTGGTTAGACAACCAATCTAGGAGAAAGAAAACTATGAATCCTCTGCTCAAAAATTACTTTGAGTCGCCCGTAACATACACAAAAAATGTAAATAAGAACGTCCACTGAACGTTAGACATAAAATAACCCTAGACGGGTTGATGTGTTAAAAATCAATCAACCTAGTCCCTGAGCAACCGAAACCATGTATTTTCTACACTATCCCGTAACTACACAAATTTCTTAAATTAGTTACCAAAAAATCATCCACATTTCATTAGAAAACATGACTAAAGATTCAGTAATATCCTTTAACAGAGGGAAGTCCTTGCAGTGTTGTGGCTAATATGCTAAATTGTGACATCGTAGTAAGTGAGTTCGATTCTGGTCGTACTATAACGTTTACTTTCGAACTAATACCCTTAAGAAACGTACGAACTCCCTTATCCTCCAAGCTATGGGTTAAATAGTACTGCAACTGTTCAACCAGGATAACTTTGGCATTAAATAACTAATGAAGGTTGATATATTGTTAAACAAAGAAACCAAACCAAATCCTTACAGAGTTAATTTCAGGATACATAGATCATATTCTCAGTCTTTTACTATCTAACGTTTCTACCTTTTTCATAGAAACAACCGACAAATTCTATATATGATTGACCAATCACCAAATGATTCACTCCTTATCACAAGAGATGTGACATCTTTATATTCCAATATTAGTAACAAGGAGGGAATTGTTGGCTGTTAAAAAATTACATATTAATGGTTTTCAAGATAACCTCATATTTTGAAGTGTCATTCACTTTATTTTATCACAATAATTTCAAGTTCAATGGTGACTATTTTCTACTGTTCAACGGCACAACGATAGGAACCAAAATGACTCATAACTGTGCTAATACTTTTATGGATGTCCTAGAACAACTGTTATTATCCAAGTATCACCGGAAATACCTTCATATATATATATATATATATATATATATGGGTTTGGTTAAATTAAATCGAATCCTTGTTGTTTTAGAGTTTTTTCTTTTTTCTTTCAAGAGTCTTTACATTTTGTTTTTGTCTTTGTTTTGTTTTTTTGCTTTTGTTACAATCTTGAAATCTATTGATGGTTTCTCTAAAGGAGCTATTTGTGTTATACCGAATACTCTCAGTTCTAATCAGAACCATTATCAAAAGAATATATATGCTATTTGTGAATTAAAGTTGTTTAGTATATAAATTATTATTTCATTTTTGTTTTCATTAAAAAGAGAGGCTTGTTTTTATCGCCAAGGTGATGTTAAGTGGTAGTGGCAGTTTATTTTTTAAATAGTTCTATTACATGATGTAGAATAAAAGTAGTTCTATCTTTTGTAATATGGATTGTTCTATTTTAAACATTTTAGAATATTATCACTAGTTTCGAAGTTAATACGGTTAATAGTGGGATGTCTAGATTTTATATATAAGGCTTTTTGGATTTTTCATTTTTTGATATTATTGTCTGTATGGAGTATTTTTGTATTATTAACTAAAATATTTCTATTAGTTGCATTTAAGACAGTTATGTTATTTTAAATGTTGACATATGGGATTAGAATCTGAAAAGTGTAGAGGGAGCCACCTTGATAATTTTGTTGTGGTATAACCAAAGTAACTTAAAGATTTTTTATTGTCGGAGATGCATTCTCCCAATAGGCATTTATATTGATAAATAACATTGTTTGTTTTTTTTCATTATCTTTGTGGGAGGGAAAGAATTATAATTAACTACTTTAATATTTTAATTCATTACAGTAAATTATGAATCTTATTATATTATTATCGTCTGTCGGGGATATATATATATATCTGTGTATTATGTTTTTGACTATTTTATCATCTCATCTAATTCGAATGCATTTAATTACAATGAAATGAATTAATATGATAATAATTATTTTGTGTAACATAACTTTTATCATTAATTTCATTCTTATAGTTAATCATTAGTTTAATTTGTTCATCTGCTAAGTATATATATATATATATATATATGGGTGTGTGTGTGTGTGTGTGTGTGTGTGTGAACACATGATAAAAATTCACTGTGATTTTACTGGTTTCTTCTTTCTTTCTTTATTGGTACATCAACCTTTGTGGCCTGCTTAATGCTAACGCTATCCTATTAGAACTATCTAACCCATAGCTGGGAGATAGAGCAGTTCATACTTTTCCCAAGAGTATTTGTCTGAAAGTAAACGTAATACCACGACTGGAGTTCGAACTCGCTTACTACAATGCTACAGTATAACACGGGGACTCCCCACTTTATGTGTGTATGCGCGCATGCGTGTATGTTTAACAGATAAACATGTCTGCCTAAAAACACAATTCATTTCAAGTAAGCAAAATCGCATCACCCCAGTTTGTTTGTTTTTTCGGTGGTGATGGGGGCTTTTTTGTTTTATTTTTTCTTTCCATTATTTATAGATTTATTAGTGAAGTTCCTGGCATAAACAGCAAGATTTTTTCATGTATAGATCTGCACATTTTGTTTATCGATTCGTGATAGAGACATAAAAAGCATAGGTAGGTTGAGAATGCAGGGACATTTGTCAATTGAAATCCTTTCCAATCACTCTAGTAGAAAGAAAGAAAGAAAGAAAGAAAGAAAGATATCTACGAAGAAGAAAAAGAAATAGAATATATATATATATATATATATATATAGAGAGAGAGAGAGAGAGGGAAAGAGAGAGAAAATTGATAACAAAGTAATCTAAGCAGAAGGATAGATTTATTGAGAAACAAAGTCGACACCATAGCGTTTCAGTTCGAATGAATCATCATTAGGACAATGAGAGTTGATGTTAGTGATGTTAAATCAACGATGGATGTTTAAAAAATACAAAAATACAATAACTCAGGGAAATTGTTTATATCGGTAAAGAGTCGGCCGTTTAAGCATTAAATCAGCGTCTGTTTTAAAATTTTTAAAACAAACACTTATTTACTGATTTTACCGTTTGGATTACCTTGATATCAATTTTTTCTCTATATTGTCGGATTTTACTCCATTATTTATTTCCATATATATAGTTGGCAACCATAATCGAAGTTGTCCCGAAGGCTCCTTTTTCATTAGCTACTACTCCGAGTTGCAGGGGGAGGGTGCAACTCCTTTCCCTGGATTGCTCTACTGTATCCTTGATCCATACTTTATAATGGTGAGTGTTAAGTCAGGCGGCATCAAGTTCCATTTTTTGAGTCTTTCTTATGACTCGACCAGGGGTTGAACCCCGGTCTCCTGGGCCATTGGCAAACACCCTATCTACTAGGCCAAATAAAACGTTTTTAATCAGTAAAATACAGTGTCAATAATTTCAACTATTGACCCATCATAAAAACTCATGACTCTTAGTTTCATGTTGTCGATCCTCAGGTGGGTTTTTATATCACTTTTATTCTATTTTATAACTGAAAATATTATATAATATAATTTTTCGTTTGAGGGAAATTTTATTTTTGATTTCAGAGTTTCAGTTTTGTAGAATTTGGTATTAAATAATATATAATAATAACCTGTTTGATTGTATAATAAATTTCACCAAAAAATAATTAAATCCTGTCATTTTTCTTCAGAAAAAATTTGATTAGACAAAAATGGCACATTTTATACTAATATACAAGTAGATTTTTTTTATCATAAACTCTTCGTGCATTGAACTTTTTGTAAGACGATTTGTTTGACATCATTTCGAAATATTTTTTTTTTAATCATGAAACTCTTGAATTACTCAATTCCCTGATATCAGTTGCTAAATTCATTTCGTACGAACACTTTTGTCAAAAAGCATAGCTTTTCGCCTGCCTTACTGTTAGTAAACATGTTAATAAATTGGATACAGAGAAAGATATATTGGCTGTCATTCTGTTCAACCGACCCTCACTATAATCTGATTTTCAACACATGCGCAGATTCCCAAAAAGGATTGAGGTCCTACTCAGAAACACAGCACAGCAGCTACAGAGTGTCAGTACTACAATTTATATAACACACACACACACACACACACACGCACACACATATATATGTATATATATATATATGTGTGTGTGTGTGTGTGTGTGTGTGTGTGTGTGTGTGTGTGTGTGTGTGTGTGTGTGTGTGTGACTGTTCATTATTTAAGTCGCGTATCGCTTGAAGTTACTTCTTCAAAGCTTATGACTACGTTTTGTATTTCTTCAAATCTTTCGCATATGGCTTCAATTCGTAAATAACCGCCAAGCTGGTCTTAATACAAAACCTAACAATTTTTTTTTAAATTTGCGTCTTCTTTATTTTGACGCGTGTCTAATAAAAATACAAACATTTCAAAATTTTCACTCATTTGGCATTATTGTAACAACAAAATCCGAGGAAATTGTACAGTGCATCTTTGTAACTTAATAGAATGCCAAGCAAATTAAATATTTTAATCACAGTGGATAAAGAAATGATATTGTTGACATTTTAAATGTAAATTTATGGTGTTCATAAAATTGTACCATTATTCTTAAGTTTCAGGAATTCCACGAAAGACAATATTCCAAATGACCATAAGCCTGCTTCTTCTGCATTTCTTCTGTCTCGTTAAATGTTGCATTTTTCTCATTCTCTATCTATGGAAAAGGGAATATAAAAATGTTATTTAAGGATGATACTGAGTGAAACAAATATATCATAAACTTGCAGCAGTTTGACTTTATATCTTTCATTATCATTTGATTATATTAATTGCATTTTCTGTCCGGAGAGAATAATTAAAAGAAGGTAATCTGACATACAGTAGCGAGCAAAAGAAATCTGCCATCTATCTAAAAATCAATTAGTTTAATTTCAACTAAAATATTGTACTTTCAGAAATAATGTCAGTGGTTATTCGGGACTGTTGTACAAGTTGTCACATTCATATTAGTTCAGTACGAGACAAGACACAGATATAAAAGCAAGGTCAAAAAAATGAAAAATATGACATAGAAAGTTACACGTGCGAATGCAATATAGTACTTACGCATACCTAGCCCAGTCGGCAGGGCTGTAGAATACACCGACTGCACCTCTGCAGAGGGGTAAGACCCCCCCACAACCAGTGTCCTGGATATGACACTAAACAATCTGATGGTGAGGTTCCAGTGATGCTGGGGCTTTGGGGAATGCGGAGTACTCCTCCATTGCCATTGCTCCCACGTCCTCTCTGGCCCGGGGTGATAGCACCTGATAGGGCCCTATCTATGGGTCAAATAGAACTAACGGCATCGTGTTTTGCGTTGTTATTTTTGTTCTTCTAAAAAGATTATTAAATCAGCCACCATGGAGCCAAAGGAGGATAATGATAGCATCAAAATGAAAAGAAAAATACCCAAAATCACTATAAAGATGAAAAAAGAAATCCTAGTCGAACAGGAAAACGGTGTTCAAATCTTTGATCTCGTTACTCGGTTAATTTTAGCAACGATATGTACTCAACTCAAAAATAAAGAGATGGTCAAAAGAGCCGATGTAGCTAGAGAAGTGACAGATCTCACTAAACAAAGACAATCGATGATTGAAAAAGCGGAAAAATTGTTGCTGATTGGGAAAAACGAGAAATTGTTCGCTGCTGACAGTGTTTTTGAGAGTATCATATGTGAAAAAGAAGAAAAAAGGTGATTGCATAATGACCTAGAAAAAATTACCCAGATACGATTGCTGATATTCGTATTTTAAAGGCAATCAGATGGTAGTTTAAGAAATTTAAGAAAATAAGTGGCATATATAGTGTTTTTAAGCAGGGGAAAACAGAAAATGCCGTCAACTCTCCTCCGTTGAGATACGGTAAATCAAATTAGGTAAGTTTTCGTAAGTATTTAGAAATTTTGTGGAACAAAACAGAGGATTATGCAATTGAAGCTCATTCAATATTCAGACCCTCCTCGTTTTTTTTTGTGGTTTTTTTTTTTTTTGAGTGTCCCACAAGAAGTTGACGGAAAATAATAGATACACGCCTCAGATCCCGACCAGAAGGGAGGTCAGTTCTAATCCTTAGGTATGGCTCTAGTCCTATAGCTTTGGGGGATGAGGAGTAACCTTTCATTGACCTTACTCTCAGGTCAACTCTGGCCCAAAGTGTGGTAGTACCTGTTAGGGTCCCATCTATGTGTCAAATAAAACTTTTCCATCATATCCTGGGGATTATTATTGATATTAAATAGAATTATCAGTGTTAAATAGCAAAACATAAAACCATTTAACTGTGTGAAAATAGATAATTAATGTTAAATAGAATTATTTGTGTAAAATAGCAATACTTAAAACTATTCAAATGTGAGCAAATAGAAGTAATAATGTTAGATAGCAGTACTTTGTGTGCAAACAAATAACCTAAATGAGCTCTGGTTCGTTTAAAAATAATGTTTCCAACAAACAATTTGCTTAAAAATCATATATGTGTGTGTGTGTGTGTGTGTGTGTGTGTGTGTGTGTGTGTGTGTGTGTGTGTGTGTGTGTGTGTGTGTGTGTGTGTGTGTGTGAATATGATTTCGCACTAAATAATCCGCAAAGACCGATATGCCATAAAATACAACCAAACCAAACCTTAGAATAAATAAAACAAAACCTTATCCTGAGTAATTAATCGACCCCCCCCTATAAAAGCAAATTTGCCATATAGCCAGTTTAACGTTGGAGCAGATATGTATATGCATAGACAAGAATTCTTTTTTCACGGCATCCGACCCTTCCCTTAGAGTAAATTGCGGAAAGTCTGATCTAGTGTCGGCATCCCTAGAATCAACCTTTCCTCGTTTTGTTACTGCATCCCCTTCAAAGACAAGAACACAACCGAGAAAGAATAGTTTGCTTGGATCTCACTCGATAACCCTGGATGTAGGCCCTGATTTTAGGCAGAGGTAGATAGGACACATGATCTAGTTCTAAACAGAAGTGTCGATCCTTACGAAAACAACTTCGTCATTTTTACGGGTACTATTCTCATAATTAAATAATTTTCAAGTTTATATTGCATTAAACAGCGAACTAGTCGAGCTTTCCTTCGTGGATAAAGAAAATCTGGAAAACCCAACGGTGTGTATTTACCCGTCCCTCAGCTACAGGCAGGACGTGACACAAGGTCAATTTATAAATGTAATGAAGCTGATTTGAATTCATTCTTTCTTCTCTTAGACTGGTTGCTGTATCAATGCTAAAGACACCAGTCAACCCAAAAATTTTACTCAGCCGCGGGGAAAAAAGATGAATTCATGGCTTTCATAAGGGCATTAGCGCGAAGTGAAATGCAAACAACTATGTCTTGGGTCTGAACTTGAATTGCTGAGAACAATATTGTAGTGACTAAAAAAAGTATACGAGTTTAACTTTAACTACTACTTATGAAACCGGCTCATTGGTCTAGTGGGTAGAGTGTTCGCCAATGGTCCGAGAGACCGGGGTTCAACCCCAGGTCGAGTCATACCAAAGACTTTAAAAATGGTGCTTGATACCTCTTTGCTTAACACTCAGCATTATAAGGTACGTATCAAGGGTAGAGTGGATCAATCCAGGGAATGGAGTAGCGCCCCCCTACACTTCCGTGTAGTAGCTATTGAAAAGGGAGTCTTCAGGTCACCCTCGACTACGGTCGCCAACTTTACTTTACTACTTATGAATCCTGGGTATTTTTTAATACAACTGTCTTTTTGACAACTTCTTTTTAAATTACAAGGGTGAGTCAAAAGTTTTGCTATATTTTGGTGCTTACTAGTTATATCATGTGACCGAAGCTGTTCAGGCCGTGGAAATATCCTGCTGTAATTAATAGTATCATGGTAGTTAGTGTACTGACACGTTGTGCATTGCTTCACTCAGTGTGTGATTCGAAAACCGCACTAACGAATATGCAACGTTGTTAAATTCGGAAAGCTATACTTTACGTGTTTGAAGTAGGTTATAACGCCGCCAAAAGCAACCAAAAACATTATTTAGTAGATGGTTGAAGAAATTTCGTGAGGGATTTCTTCCAAGCTCCGGCTGTGTCAATACTGCCGTATGGATGCATCACATAGACGCTAACAAAACGCATTGAGAGAAAAAGCTAGATGGGAACAGCACAAGAATGCTACGAGCTATTTTAAACAAATCCTGGGAGCAATATCTCTGAAAGAACAGCTGTATAGCTACTTCCCTCCCATCTCACAAACCATCCAAGTAAAACGAACAAGACATGTAGGACACTACTGGAGAAGTAAGAACGAATTCATTAGTGACGTTCTTCTATAGACACATGGACTTGCCAGTGTGGGACGACCAGCAAGAACTTATTTACATAAATTCTGTGCGGACACCGAATGTAGTTTGGAGAACCTACTAGGAGCGATGGATGATAGGGACGGATGAAGAGAAAGAATCAGGAAAATCCGAGCTATCAGCGCGATTTGATGTTGATGACCTTGGGTCTTAAAATATTGATATTGCAACTAAGTACAACGTGTCTACCTGTTTAAAACAATTTTGAAGCTTAATACTTTGGATCTTAAAACATTGATATTGCAACTAGGTATGAAGTGTTTACCTATTTAATTGTTTGCAAAAAAGAAACTGACTCAGCGATTAAATAACCATTGAATAACCTCTGTATAACAAAGATTGACATGCCGTAAAAAAAAACCAACGAAACAAAATTGAGAACAGTAGTTGTAGATAACCAAATCTACAAAGATAGCTTTCTAAGTGCTTTCCTTGATAAATGCGTTAAACGCCTGGTTATATCATCGGGAACTTCGGCAGTTAACAAAGATGGCCGACCTGTACTCTTTCTACCCAGTCGCACTAAATCTCAGAAATTTATCAACCAAACGCTTTTTCGATATTTAGGGAAATGAAGACTGGGTGCACTTCACGTTAAATTTACTTCTCAAGTGTTTGTAAGATTTACAGGTGAAAAACGGTCGCCTTTAAAAAAACGAGACAGTTGATACAACATAAAAAAGTTGATGCTCGAATGAGGAGAGCATATGAAGAAAACATTTTTTTATGGGCTGAATACTGCTATCTCTGAATACAGTGTTTATTCATGACCTCTCCATTGTATCGAGTACAAATGGAATGATTGGCAGAATGGTTAGAAATTTTATTTCAAGGGGGGTAAACATTGTTCTGAAAATATATAAAACCCTAATAAGACCTCAAATAGAATTTTGTACTCAGGCCTGGGTTTCAGTGTTGAGACATGGAAACTGGAGAATATTATTCGAGGGCGTATGAAGAAGATTTTCAAAAATAATTTTAAAAAATAATAGATTTCAGTTATAAGGAAAGATTAGAGAAACTAGGATTTACAACTTTACTAATAAGGAGAATGAAAGGTGATCTACCGAAATTTTCAAAATAATGAAATTTCTTACGTTTTTTTACATTTTTTTCAATATTTCCTCTCCAACTGGAAATTTACTGTCAAGACAGATGTCAAAAACTATCAACTAATTGGATTTTTACTAATGGAGTGACATATTTTTTGAATAAATTGCCTAATCAGATAAAAAAAAACAATCGTGTGCAAAATTTTAAGATTTAATTGGATGGTTTTATAAATAAAGCAAGAAAAAGAATTTAAGAGGATATTTTGGAGAAATATCAGATTAATTCCTTTATAGAATTTGATCTGTATAGATATTGTTTTAATAGTGTATATGTTCTGTGCAAAGATTTTTTTAAAGGTTAATGTAAGACGGTAGTAAAAAAGCGGGGATGTCCTAGGAGGCATAAAAATTAAATAATAATAATAATAATAATATAGCACAATAATAATAATAGCACAAAATGTACGTGGGTATAAGTTCCACCGTTATCGTTAGAATAGTGTCATTTATAAAACGCCCTGTATAACATTTGGCATAATAAAAAAAACAAATTTTCTGGTTGGTAGTTGATCAAAATGTATAAGAACAATAATGCAATGAAATAATACGACGCCTCAAAACTATTTGCGCAACAAAAATTACAAAAAAATGCAACTTATAACAAACTTTTTAAGAAAGAGGAGCAGAAACATTTAATGATATTTTTAAATATTCTAAACCAAACCTAATATTATAATTGAAGGAAAGAATTATATATATATATATATATATATATATATATATATATATATGATATATTATATATTATAAAACAGTGTTGGTTTGTGACTATATCACTTTGTGGGTTTGTGTCGAACCAAGTGCTATATAAAAATGGAGAGTGCACAATATCTAGAATAGAGCAATTATATAATATGATAATAATGAATATAGATATATCTAATATATATATATATATATATATAATATATATATATATATATATATTATATATATATATATATATACGAAGTGCATACGATAAGTTTTCCAGACTTTCTTCGTATGGGCATTAAAATTGTCGTAGACTCTTGAAAATTCAGTATGTTATTGCTATACATCTTATGAGATGACTGACCAATTTTATAATTTCAGGTTCAAATGAACAGCTACAGCAGCAATTGGAATACACCCTACAAAAACCTGATTGTCACAGCTGGTGAATTCAAAAATGCAATCTGAACGTGAGGAAGAACGATATGCAATAAAATTCTGTTTTAAACTTGGAAAAATGACACAGAAACGTATGGAATGCTTCAGACTGCTTTTCGACCATGTTGCATGAATCAGGCATCAGTTTTTGAGTGGCATAAGAGAT